>CM058234.1:27749896-27809107 GCA_030180135.1 Orychophragmus violaceus
ACAGGCCTCTTTTCTTCTTCATCTTCAACTTCTTCGGTTTATGGAATCTCAATTTCCTCTGGAGGAAGTACCCGGCTGTCTTCTTCGGCTTCTTCTCTGCAAGCGTTTATGTACTCTTAGGGTTTTCTGGAATTGAATATAGCTTTGATTCAGAGTTGGACGCTTGTGACCACCGGATCCTCAGATTTGCGATGAGATCCAATCTATTAGAAACTGAAACCCTGAACAAAAAGTGGAGAAATTGGTCATGCCTACAGAAAATCTGTACACAGACTCTAGGGTTTATGTCTTCAAACACTAATTTGGAAGAAGAGAGAGTAAATCACACCTCGCGAATGGTGGAGAGGCGTCTGCTTTCTTCCTCGACGTGACCAAGCTAAGCCTGGATCCGATCACGGGCTTCCATCCTCCTCTTCTCGATCTCATCGTCTTCCCTCAACATATGGCTTTTGAATCGACGGCGCTAGGGGTGGAGAATATAATAAACTTAGCCTAGAAGAGTAAAACGGAAGAGAATAAGGAAATGAAATGTCGTTTTTCTCTGCTGAAAAAAAATCTATGAAAAAGAGAGAGAAAGCTTGAGATGTGAAACGATGTAATGAGAGGGAACTGAAACGAGAGCGAGAGGGAGATTGAAAATATTCTCGATCCCAAATGTTTTCGAGCCTAATTTTTCTAAGTGTACCCAACTGAAATTGCTTTTACCGCCTAAGACTTCCAATTATATTTTTGCTATTTAAACATAGTTACATATATTTAAAAGAGAAAAGACATAAAATAGCACAAAAAAACATATCTTGTCATAAATATAGCATCAAAGAAAATAATTCCCATTTTTAGCATTAATTTAATTACAAATTTTTTTATAACATTATATAATTTAGGGTTTTGGGTTAATTTATTTAGGATTTAGTGTTTATTATTTAGGATTTAGGGTTTAGTATTTAGGGTTTAGGGTTTAGTATTTAAAGTTAAAGATTATGGCTAATTTAGTGACAAAACATGTTTTGTGCTATTTTTATGATTTTCTTCCTTATTGTTATATTTGTGATAAAACATGTTTTTGTGTCATTTTTGCGATTTTTCCTATTTAAAACGACACGCCTAATTTTCTTTTTAACATCTAACACCTTATTATAGTATTTACAAATATACAAACTTTATGTAAAAATCAGAGGTATGTCAACCATATCATAATTGAAAAAAACGTTATACTGACCTGACTTGCTAGAAACCCATATTTCTTGTAGCGAGATTTTCTAATAAAAATAATCATCTATATTTCAATGACTATATTTATCAATTGTCATTTACACAATTACCTAACATAAATTATACTCCCTCCGTTTCATATTAAGTGTCGTTTAAGGTTTTTTCACACATATTAAGAAAACAATTAAAAATTTTGTTTTACCCTTAATAATTAATTGAACTTTTGGTATTTTTATTTTTTCATTGGTCAATACTAAGGTTAGAGTAGGTAATTTATGTCATAAATTGCATTAAAAATCTAAAACGATACTTATTTTGAAACGAAAAAACAATTCTATAACGACACTTATTGTGAAACGGAGAGAGTAGTATTTATGTAGATGATGAAATATTGTTACTCCCTCCGTTTTTTATTATTTGACGTTTTAGATCTAGACATACATATTAAGAAAACATTTATTTCTTTACTTTTTCTATGCAAAAACATCATTAATTATCTACCTAATCACAATTCAACCAATTATAAAATTGATATCAAAATATAAATGGTCATAAAACATAGAAAATTAATAAATTTTACATTGAAAACCGAAAACGACATCTAATTTGAAACAAAAACAAATTTCTAAAACGACAAGTATTAGAAAACGGAGGGAGTATTAGTTTATAAATATTATAGAAGATAATTGTCTGCATGTAGATGACTATTTCATCATCTACATATTCAAATTGTTTATATGTAGTTATACATTATAATGTTATGTATGAAATATTCGTCTATTTTAGGTAGCTATCTCTCATATATGATAGCAAAAAAAAAATATCTTTCATATATTCGGTTATATGTAGTAAACCATGGTATTCAAATGTTTAAGTACAATTTTACCTAGATTGAACTACAATAATGAAATAGTCAGCTACTCAATAATTATGTTCCATCTACGTTTTCGAATTTATGTCTAAAAAGTACTACTAATTACTTTGTACGAAGTAGTCAACTACTAGATTTGATAGACAACTAACTACAACAGATTTGAAAATAGTTTGTAATCTACATAGCTATTTTTGGCTTTTATATGTAGTTTTTAAAAGGAGAGAGAGAGTATGATGTGGGGTTCCAAGAAAGGAGAAATGAACAATTTATGGTCCCAAAGGAGTGAGAGAGTATATATACTATTAAAAATAAAATGGAGTATATTAGAGATTAACCTTATATTACAAAATATACCATTGTAAATTCATGAATTAATTAAATTTCATTAAAAATAATTAAAAATATAACATTTTCTCTATTATCCATATAACCAAACAAGACAATTATTAACCATTTAGTCAAACAACCTAAATATAATATATCGCATAATTAATTAAATACAAATATATATATTATATATCATATATATTATATATATAAAATCATGAAACTATTAAATTAATTGATAAATATAATTAATAATTTTTACATTAACTATTTGTATATATAAAGTAATACTCTCTAATTTATAATTTTATTCAAAATATATTTATCTCTTCTTTATTTTTAAAAAAAAATATAAATACATATTTTATATTATAACAAATTATTATACAAAATTTATTTGTATTTCCTAAAAAATAACTATTGAATTCGTATTTATTTTAAAATTTTATTATAAAATCATTTTAGTTACATTTCAACCTATATATTCTTTAATTTTTCATTTATTCAAAATATATTCATAATATCTTTTATTTCAAATATAAATATATATTTAATAATATAACAAAATATTTTTAATTTATTATGAATATCTTTTATTTCAAATATAAATATATATTTAATAATATAACAAAATATTTTTAATTTATTGAGTTCTTAAGAAAAATAATTACTAAATTTATATTTATTATTAAAATTCACTAAACGATAATTTAATTATATCTTGATCTACAATAAACACAAAATATTTATATTTAGGCCATATAAACACAGATTTATGTATTTTAACATAACTATTTTTAAAAAATTGAATATTATAAAAATAAATAAATTACTATAAATTAAATTTTAATTTATAAAATATTTTTTAAAAAAATTAGAATACTAAATATTAGATTGATATTTTACTTTGATAAAATATTAAAATAAGTCGATATTTTATATTATTAAAATATATGATATGTCAATAACATAATTGATGTTTTTACGATTGCACTTTTTAGCGGGTTGTTCCATCAAATTGTAAAATATTTAAATCATTACAAGAACGGATTGAAAATATAAATTAGCCAATTTCGATTATAAATTTTCTAAAAAATAACTTTGCACGAGTAAAATATATATTAACTAATTTCAGTTGATATATTTTAAATTTAATAAAATACTAAAATTATTCTATATTTATATTATTCATATATTTGATGCGTCAAATTATGGTTCAGGTTTGAATGCAATTTTAACGGGTTGTTCCAACAAATTTGCAAATTATATATACCACAACAACACATGTTAAAAATATATTAGCAAATTTCAATTATAAAATATTAAAATCGAACTTTTCTCAATAAAAAAGGTTAAAAAGATGAATTAACAAATTTCAATTATATAATATTAAAATCGAACTTTTCTCAATGAAAAAGGTTAAAAATATGAATTAACAAATTTCAATTATATAATATTAAAATAAATTAAATAAATACAAAATATAAATGAATTGTTTTGTTTCTCCTTTCGTAAATATTTAATTATTAAAATATTAAAAATCATAATAAATTTTTATATAAATATATGTTGTTTTATAAAAGAATATTTTAGATAAATGAAATAAAGATTGAACTTATATCACATAACTTTTACAATTGTTGCTTTCATTAAAAAATTATCAAAACTTACGATACAATAAGGTTAAAACTTATAATACGAAATCATTATTTTAATCTCTTTATCTGTACGATATACCTTCTCTCAAATAACACACAATTTAATTTTTTAAAACATAAACTATTAACTCATTTTTTATAATATGTTAAACAATTATAATCGAAATTAGATTGCGTAATTAAAAATATAAATTATTAATAACAAAATAAATAAAATTTATATTTAAATTTAAATATAAATCCGCGCTTTCTAAGCGTGGATCAAAACCTAAACCTAGTGATGTGGTAAAAAAATGCTTTGTCTTTAATAATTGTAGGACCACTTTTCAAGAGTATTATGATCTTATCATGACAAAAATGGGGTTGACTATGATATATATTGAATTAACCAATTGGTGTGATATGGATTATAGAGTAGTTTTTATGGAAAAACTTAATATTTCTACAATTCACCCTTTAGAAATATGACTTGCGCTGAATTGTAGGAATACAATATCGAATCATTGGGACCCACACGGAAAAAAAAGAGAAGAAGATGAAAAATAGCTTGTGTTTCATCATGAGACCACACCCAAGAAAAAAAAAAGAAAATAGTGTGAACAGGCATCAAACATAAGATCTAGACTAACATCCAGGGCACTCAGCCACCATACTAAAGCCACTACACATTTTACTAATGATGTTCAAAGTGAAACAGATTATATATATATTTAACCGGAGATACGTGACCCGATTCTAGTTGATGAAGATGTGGTGGTGAAGCTGAAGAAACTACTAATAAAAGCCATACTATTCATGTCCTAAATATAAAAAATATATTGGAAATATACATATATATCAATATACAAATATGATAAAACATACTTTGCTAGGCACGCTCCTTATACAAGGAAGATAATTGGTAGAATTTTTTCCCACTAGATCCCGTTAGCATTTCACCAATCAAAGAGGAAAGAGAGAAAAAATAATTCAGCTCAATTCTACTAATAAACTTACTAATAAACTGTATAAAAATCTAAAATCTCCCACTAAAAATTCTAAGAGGGACAAAATTACTCTCTATCCCATCATTTCTTCCCTCTCTTTTTCATTATTAACTTTCCTCTCTCTCCCACTTTCTCTTTACCAATCAAAGCCATAGCTTCATAGTAGAACATGATAATTATTTTTCCGATAATTTGCGAGAGTTGAATCTGTGGACCGGTTTAAAATTAAAGATAAACGTTTTAGATAAATAAAAAGAACTAGATCTGTTGTTTTGATATTTTTTTTTGTTTAGGTAGGGCGGGGTTAACTCACATTTTTTACAGTTTTATTAAAATATAGTAGATCTTTAGTTTAAAATAGGATTATATTATGTACCTAAACTATAAAAAATTAAAATAACCGTATTGACCTTGATACAAAACTTAAGAAGTATGAATAAGAAGAATGAACTGTATTCGTGGTGTATTAATATGATGTGAGTTACAAATCTATTGATATAAGAGTTATGAGAATCAAACAGTAATGAGAAGATCATATAATAAGTGATTGAGAAATTATTGTTATTTTATTATGATTGATATTTTTTTTTTTTTTTGTCAACTTATGATTGATATGACCAACCAGCAAAGTCAGTTTCTAGCTTTACAACCCCCAATTCCATCGTAGAAAGAATATATACAATAAACATATTATTGGCTTAACGTTCTCCTACACCCCCAGCAGTAGAATCAATGTTTTGAAGGATCAAGAACTTGACCCATGAACAAAATCACTCCACTCTTGTCTTCTCTTACTGTTAATAGAAATGGATGGTCAGCTACAAAATCAGGATGTCGCCTCAAACAACTCGTTTGCACTACGATGCCAACAGAAACGGCTGCAGCTTCAATTCTCACTTCATCCATCTCAATGCAAGCTTTATGAATAATGCTTGAGCTGTACAGCTTTTCACCGATGGTAGGTGAATCAACCATTGATAGAGTTTAAGAGTATGAAGAGAATTAGAGAGACTTAAAGAGAACGTGGAGAATAAGTTTCCAAGAGTTTATTTCATTCTATATTATTTACAACATTATTATAGGGGTTTACAAGTTGATAGAAGAGAGAGAGAGGAACCCCAACGGTCATATAATTCAAAATGAGCTGTTGGGGACCACTTTACGGACTTGTACGGACTGTGCTCTCATTCTGAAGTTTGGAGAGCAGTTTCTGAAGTCTGGTTCAGTATTTCTGAAATCTGTAGCCAGAATATTGAATTCTGGTTGAATGACAAAATACACATTGGATAGTCTTGATCAATACTCTCCCTCAAGCTTAGCCGAAGAGAAAACAAGAAGGCTAAGCTTGGAACACATGAAGCATCACCTCATTAAAAACCTTAACATAGAAAAACCAATTGGGAGAAAACTATGTTGGGAGAATAGTGTGATGTCCATGGTTTAGAGAACATGAGATCAAGGGCGTGTGAGGTCCACAAGTCCTAGTTTGCTATAAATATTATTGCAAACCTTTAGACTCGCGGTCTTCGTGAAGATGTCCGCCAATTGATCTTCACTTCTTGTGTATCAAGGGAGGATCACTCATTCTTCAATCTTTTCACGATCCTTGTGGCAATCAATCTCAATATGCTTGATTTTATGTTTATTTTATATATCAAAATGTAACTAAAATATGATAGTCCGTTCATTTAACATTTTTAATTTGGTTTAAGTTCATTTTAATGTTGTTATGATTAAAATTGATTAATTCATCTTTCTAACTTGTTTTATAATGGTTTAATATAAAGATTTTTATGTTTATTTTATATATCAAAATGTAACTAAAATATGATAGTCCGTTCATTTAACATTTTTAATTTGGTTTAAGTCCATTTAATGTTGTTATGATTAAAATTGATTAATTCATCTTTCTAATTTGTCTTCAAATGAACATAAATATTTTTCAATATTTTTATAATAAAAATTTAATTTATATTTCAATCCATCTTATAATAGTCTAAACATTTCGAAAGTTTGATAAAACAACCCATTAAAAATTGCAATCATAAAAACATCAACCGTAAGCTAACTCATCATATATTCGAAAAATATAAATAATTAATATTTTAATATTTTTATTAAATTAATAAATTGATAATTTGTTTGTAATAACATAGATAATTGAAACTGGTTAATCTATTTTTCAACCCATTTAGAATGGTCTAAATCTAAAACAATTATATTTATTTTATAGATCAAAATGTAACTAAAACTATTTTTAATAAATTTTAATAATAAATAAGAATTTAGTAATTATTTTTCTTAAAAAATCAAAAAATTTAAAATATTTTTGTAAAATTTTGTTATAATATAAATATATATATATATATTATTTAAAACAAAAAATATATGAAAAGATTTTATGAATAAATTTTTAATAAAATCATAATATTTAGATTAACATGTAGCTAATTTTTTTATAATAAATTTTATTTATAAATATGAAAGTAATAATTATTTTTTAAGAAATTGAAGAAAATGTTTTTTATAAGATTTTATTATAATATAAAATATATATTTATATTTAAAACAAAATTATATTAAAAATATTATAAAAATATTTTAGAATAAATTATTAATTAGAGTATATTTAGTATGTCTTATATATAATCTAAATATACTAAACCAAAAATAACTCTAATGAATAATTAAAATATTCATTAATTATAATGACATATAACGTAATAAACTAAATGTTAGTTTTTGAAATAATATATTTTTAATAGTATTGATATGGTGGGTGAAGACTATTGATGATTGTCCCACTTTTCAAGCAGATTTTTCTTGTGGGCCTCAGTTTATGTAAATCAATTTACCGCCATACCCTTCTTCTGGTTTTCAATTATTAAAACAAATTTTACGCTAACTGTTGTATTAAACAGGTGAAAGAAGTTTATGGCGTGAAGGGTAAATCAGTCACAAGAAATACAAATGTCTATTTTGGAGATCGCAAAGCTACCGTTTTGTGTTCACTATGTACAACACACTTGTCCTAGCCCCTCTCTCTCTCTCCTCTATTTCAAAAGAGTTTTTAACTTTTCTTCACTTTCTCTATGTCCTCAAGAAGAAGAAGAAAGCCAATGATAAAGAGAGAGAATCTACCTCTATTAAACCTGTAAAATCCTAAAATTCCCATATAGTCTTCGGATTGTCCGAATTTTGTCCATTGTACGGTGAGAAGTATCCTGTAAGAATGAGTGTGAACCCCTAAGAATATTTGAATTTCGTAAAACCCTAAAAGAAAGTAGCAAAATCGATAAATGAGAAACCTAGAAAAACCCATCTTTTTCTTCTTCTTGTTTCTAATCCTAGCTTCGAGCTTACTCTACACAACGACAACCAAACCCACCATCAAGCCTTTCTCAAGCAACGTCATTTGCAACTCCTTGCTTGGCCACTCGCTCTACACCAACCTCAAAGTCTCAAAAGTCGCATCTCCTTCCAAGTGGACCCAATCTCAGTCTTTCTCGCTAACGTCATCGACATCTCTTACCCAAACGTCGAGAACCATATCCTCCCATCAAAGCTCTTCCTCAAAATCTCAATCAATTGCTCTTGTGTCGACGGGATTAGAAAATCCGTCTAAACCTGATCCATTACAAAAATCGGCCTTCCGACACGCTAGGATATCGACACATTGGCTGGAATCGCGAGGAGGTACTCGACCACTATCACGGATTTGATGAATGTGAATGACATGGGAGCTCCTGATGTTATCTCCAGCGAT
This sequence comes from Orychophragmus violaceus, assembly GCA_030180135.1. Classification (NCBI taxonomy): domain Eukaryota; kingdom Viridiplantae; phylum Streptophyta; class Magnoliopsida; order Brassicales; family Brassicaceae; genus Orychophragmus; species Orychophragmus violaceus. The sequence goes on from CM058234.1 coordinate 27,758,720, forward strand.
ATCCTCGCTGTACCTATGTGAGGTGAGGTCCTAGCTTTAGACAGCAATTGTAGTTCCTTTTCTTGCAAATCAAAATAGAGTGGTCATTCAGAAATATATTTAATTCGGAGAAATGATTACTTGATTAGAATTTTCCAGAATGAGTCAAATGAGTTTTGGCGATCTCGGGTGAGATTTTGAAACATTTAAATTGATGGCGGATTGTATTGGATGAATAGTTATTAATAAGGATGAGCGAATGAATTGAATGAAAGAATGAATTATCTTCATTATACAATTGTTGACGTTAGAGCTTCATCATCCGTCGGCAGCAGTTAAGAGAGAGATTGAGGGAGATGAAAGACACAATTTAAGAGAAAAAAATAGTGAGGGACCCACACAGAAAATGAATGACGTGGAGTTTTATAAGGAGAGAACAAAGTCTACTATCTATACATATAAATAAAAAGTAATTTTGGACGAAATCTGACGTGTCAATACAAAAGAGTTCTAGATGAGCATAATGATGACGTGGAATGGTGATATGACAATGTCAAAAATAATTTAAAAGGTTTGGAGTTGAACTTATTTACGAGAATGCCACCTAATCGATTTTTATTCAATTAATTAATTCATTTTTCTTAAAAAATCATAATATCTTTCTCAATATTTTATTAGTTCGAATTTGAAAAAAAATATTATGACATAATATTTCGTGAAATCCTATATAAGGTGAGCTTGGTGGCCTAGAAACATAATCATTTGCATATTTTATATTTTCAAGAAGTTTTCTCTCTATTTTTGTTTTTCCATTGGCTATGGGTAGTCTTCTTCCGGATCATTAAAAGTTCTATCAAATGATCCGTTATCATTTCTATTACTTTCTTCTTCTTATTATCGATTTTATATGGATTTCTATGTTTTTTTTTTAATTCTGTTTTATTCGTTTGGGCGCATGAAAGATGAAACTCATTTTATCTCGAGTATTTATGAATGATGTGAGGTGAACTAACAAACGTTTGAGATTTTCTTTAAAAAAGTGTGTGAACTTATATTCGAGATTTAAAAATCCGATTGAAGGTTATTGCCAAGACGTTGTTAGTTCACCTCACATGTCCCGATTATCCTAATAAACCTATAATCCAAATAAGTATTGTCTATTACTATAGACATGGACTTAGTGGTAAACGATAAATTTGGTGAATACTCTTTCGAATATCAAATAAGGTTTAGTCCCAATAGTCCGAATACAGTTTCGATATTTAATGGATTGACAGAAATATCAATTCATCAGTCCGGTGACGACCGATAATATTCAACAAAATCTGTGTAAGATTATATATTGTATGTGTATATTAAATAAATAATATTAATTAGAACCACATATGCGATTGTGTCAAGCGACACATTTAATGCCAAATCCTGCAACATGATTTCGCAAACTATATATATAGTTAAGATGGTGTATTGTGCCTATTGATTTAAGGGTAATTAAAAATCAAGATATCAAATATTCTATGATTTTAATATTCAATTATTAGTGTACAAGCTGAGTATAATAATATTTTAACCGTTTTTGGATATTATAATTTATTAAACTATTTGCCGATCATAGTTTTGGAATATTTTATTTAGAATATATTGTTGGCGTGATATAGTGTTGTGATCTTAGATTTTATTGTTATTAGTTTATATTGTCCATTGGAAAGTAGTTATTATATAAATTTGCATGAATATTTTTAGAATATTTGTAGTATATTGGATTTAATGAAATTATCAACAATTTAATTTGTTTATATACATTTTCTAAGTCAATTATGATAATATCTTAATTGGTTGTTAGGATAATTTGATTTTTTTTTAACACACAAAGAATTTCAAAGATAGAATTTCGGAAACTGGTTTTTTTTTCGCTTTGACCTAGGAGCCGCCAAGGGTGATTTCAAACTTTCCTTATCAGGCACGTTTCTCGTCCATGGCCATGAGGCCGCCGGCGACTCATACGGAGGCTACTCCGGCTGCTCATGACGGTTCTCCTTTGGTGTGGCATGCTGGTGGGAAGGGTGTTGGGGCTGTTTGGGATGGTGCGAATCTGGAAGTTTCATTGGTTGAAGGAGTTGCAGAGGTTTGTCTACCGGATGATTTTACTCTCGATGAGAAACCTTTATGGGATTGCTATGTCTTGGGTCACTTTATTGGTGAGGCGCCACAAATCGGTACTGTCCATGCAACAGTCAATCGGCTATGGAATGCAACAGTGAAGGGTCCAAAGATTGATGTTCAGTTCTTATCAAAGAATGCGGCTCTGTTTCGTATCGTCAATGATGGGATGCGATATCGAGTTCTTAGACGCAAATTTTGGCATATTGGTGACGTTCCACTAATGATCCAGTCTTGGCATCCGGAGGCTGGCATAGCTCGGCCTGATTTCAATTCAATGCCGATGTGGGTCGATGTTTTTAAAGTTCCGTCAGATTATTTCTCTGATAAAGGTTTGCGTTTGATAGGTGGTTTCATTGGTAAGTTTGTTAATCTCCATCCCTCGACGGAGAGGTGCACTCGGTTTGATGTGGCTAGGATTCTTCTGGAAGTCAATATTCACGAGGCTCTTCCAGAAAAGATCCGTATGCGTAAAGGCTCTCGAGTGATGGAGATGGATGTTGCTTTCCCATGGCTTCCACCCAAGTGTGGCGGCTGCAATCGATGGGGCCATTACTTCAAGAACTGTCATGACAATAAACATGTTTTGGGTGCATGTGGAAGTGGTTTGGAAAAGCGAAGAGACGATCAGTGCACATGAGGTGAGGTTACGACATCTACTCAAGCTATGGAAACTGGTGCAAAGGTTGTTGAGGGTGCCATAGACACCTCTAAAAAACATGTTGTCGAGGGTGAGGAGATGGAGGAGGAAGCTCAAGCTCTGGCGTCAAACACTGGCTCTCCAGCTGCAGTGATTAGTGATTTGCTAAAAGACCTAAAACAGATTGTTGCACCACCTCCGAGTGATACAGTCACTGCTATAGTAGGTTTTCGAATGAAAACGTAGCTGGAAATGTGGACTCAGTTCTTGAAGACGGTGAAATTGATGAAAGTAGAGATGTTGATGGCGGGACATACGTACCACCGGGTAAAGATTCTCCGGCAAAAGCCATTGAACCTGCGGCGAGCATCCTATCTCCTACATCTTTCGACTCTCTAGCTGATCTGAATGAGGAAGATGACGAGGACATGGAGGTCGAAGATGAGGTAAATGTTCGTACACAGGCTGTAATTGACGATGCCAAAAGTCTACAAACAACGGTAAAAGCTGATGGTGTGAGCTCAACTATACAAACAAAGATGGCGAAGGAGAAAAAGGATAAGAAAGAGAGAAAAAACAAGGAGTGCCCCTTTTCTCCATCAGAAGGATTTAATCAGGTTTGGTATGCAAGGAAAGGGTCGGAATGCTTCCATCCGAAAGTAATATGTCGTCTATATTTGCTTGGAACATGCGTGGGTTCAATCTACCATACAAACATGGGGTTATTAAGGAATGGTTGAGGAGTGAAGGATGTTGTATTGGATCTTTTATTGAGACGAGGGTACAAGAGATAAATGCTTTGCCGATTGCCCAATTTGTTTGTGAAGGATGGTCGTTTTTCTCCAACTATCAGTCTCATCCGGGGAGTAGAATTTGGGTTGTTTGGTCTGATGTGGTGGAGGTCCAAGTGATTTATTCATTTGCTCAGATGGTTTGTTGTGGGGGGAAACAAATAAGACTTTGAATGCTCAATACATTGTCTCTTTTGTATATGGTTACAATACTGTTATCGGTCGTAAGGAGCTGTGGAGGGACATTTGCTATTTCCATGATTCATACGTTAAGTCTAATTATCCATGGGTTTTAGCAGGTGACTTTAATGAAATCCTCTCATCTTCGGAACACTATCGATCAATGGATTACTCGGTGGATCGGAGTGGAAAGCAAGATTTTCTCACTACCAAAGTATTTTGTGGTCTACATGATTTGGCCTATATTGGTTCACCATTCACTTGGACTAATAATCAAGGCTCAAATCCGATCGGCAAGAAGTTAGATCGGGTTCTAGTGAATGAAGTATGGAGTTTAAAATTTATTCAGTGCTACGAAAAATTTGAAGCTTGTGGTATATCTGATCATGCTCGTGTAGTAATCCGGTTTTCTGAAGCGCACACCTCAAATAAGAGGCCTTTCAAGTTTTTCACACATACTACAGAGCACCCGCAATTCTTGGATATTGTAAGGGACTCCTGGACGTCATCTGCTCCTCTATTTCACTCTCGAATGGCTTTGTATCTCTTCTCAAAGAAGTTGAAATTGTTAAAGCCCCTGCTCAGGAACCTAAATAAATCTCGCTATGGAGATCTCCCTCTTAAAGTCAGGGAAGCATGGGAAGAATTGTGTGAAAACCAAGATGCAGCTTTTGAGTCACCTACTGCGGATAATCTTGCAAAGGTCTCTGATTCCGTGGAGCGTTGGAATAAGCTTGCTGCGCTAGAGGAGCAGTTTTTCAAACAAAAATCTCGTATTCGATCGATAAAGCTGGGAGACAATAATACACGGTTTTTTCATCTTGTTGCAAATGGAAGAGCAGCAAAGAACTCTATCAAGTTCCTGAAACGTCTTGACGGATCCTTTGCGTCAGAAGTCTCAGAGATCAAAGCTGAAGCAGTTCAGCATTTTGAGAGGTTTTTACAATCACATCCAGCTCCTAAAAAGATATTTTCTAGAGATAGGTTTGAATCATTGCTTGATTTCAGATTATCACCAGACATGGGAGTCACTCTTACTCGGCCTGTTACAAGGGAAGAAATTTGCGAGGTTCTGTTGGAATGCCCACAAATAAAGCGCCTGGACCGGATGGTTTTCCGGTAGAATTCTATAAGTCGGCTTGGACGATCATAGGCGACGACCTCATTATTGCGGTGCAATATTTCTTCATGTTTGGTCTGCTCCCTCGCTCCACTAATGCAACGATTATTTAGTTGATTCCTTTAGAAGACGTATGCTGAATATATCACTGATTTCAGGCCCATAGCGTGCTGCAATTTTCTATATAAGGCCATCTCGAAGATCTTGGCTAATCGGCTTAAGGCTACCCTGCCGGAAGCTATTGAGTTAAACCAATGTGCTTTCGTCAAGGGACGTCTCCTCCTTGAGAATGTAATTTTGCCGACGGAGCTGGTTAAGGATTACCATAAAGATGTTGGAGCCAATAGATGGGCGATTAAAGTAGATATCGCAAAAGATTTTGATACTGTTCAGTGGTCGTTTATTTGTAATACTCTACGTTCTATGGGTTACCCGACTCTGTTTTTCCATTGGATTCAGCTGTGTATCTCAACTGCTGCCTTCTTCATCTCTATCAATGGAGACCCTGAGGGTTTTTTTCTCCAGCAGTCGCGGAATTCGACAGGGATGTGCACTCTCACCATACCTCTATGTCATCGTTAATAATGTCCTCTCTCGGTTGCTTAATGAGGCTGCAAATGCTGGCCGGTTTGGGTTTCACCCTCTCTGCCCATCCACTTGTATAACTCATCTGAGTTTCGCGGGTGATATTGTGGTTTTTACAGATGGGGAGAATGAAGGAACTAGGAGCCAATTCTACCGTATTCAGAATTCTCGCGAGTTCCCAATAGCCTAGGATCTAGGGTCTAGTTAATTGAATCATGATCTCACCTCGAGATTACCTGGAGTTTTGGCAGCGGAAGATTATGGTAACACGAGATCTTGAGCGCCCCAATCGTTGCGCCTCTATCGTAGTCCACACGCACACAAGCTGGAATCCGCCGGGATGCTAGTACCGGTGCTCGGATCTCCTTGGGACTTTAGTTTATAGAGGTTATGTGTTTTCTCTCTAAGAAAAATAGTCTGGGCGGCTCTCTCTATTTTGTTAGGTCGAATGTATAAACTCGTTTATATATTGACCTCGAGGTGAACCGAAACATCAGTTTCGGTTTCTCCATTGTGTCGACCGACACACTCATTGGTGTCGATCGACACACGTCCTGTATCGACCGACGCACCCAATGGTGTCGATCGATACACTCCTTTGAAACTCAATTCGATGTGTATCTAATACACATCGATCAGACCATATGCCAATGGTCAATCCCATACGAAGTATGTCCAACTTGCTTAGGTGTGTGACCCTGTAGGTTCACACGATACTGGAAATGAGTTACAACTCTTTTGTCATAAGCGGTTTCTAGCAAAACATTATGACTACCCAGTATCACATGAATTGTCCGATCTCGACAATACAACTATCTCTAGAGTTAGTACAATATGATTTCAGGACATAATCCCAACAATCTCCCACTTGTACTGGAATCACCTATTCCTATAATCCCTTCGTCTCTATATCTCGATTCGGCATAAGGCAAGAGACTGTGTCATCCTTATTATAGCCAACATCATGTTCATCGAATTCCTGATCCATACTGATAAAACAAACGACTGACAATCACCTCGTTTGAGCACGGCCATGCATTTTCTCAGTATCAAATCTTCGATGGGCCCTGAGATATTTATCTCCCGTTGTTACAGGAGGGACAAATCCCATCCCTGTTTCTACACATACTTCATGATACGCACAAGCAATGCCGTTATAGCCGCCAGTTACGGAACGACGTTTGACAAGTTCAACACGCACCAATTCATATGCTAGAAAGCATGATGAACTCAGGTCTAAGGACTATACTCTATAGTCGTAATGAGAACCTCCCATGACACTGATATAACTATCCTGTGGAGTTCTCATTAGCGGGTCATGTCCGATCATATGTTTATCAACATATATCTATGTGACTGACTGTGATAATCATATCATTGACTCCGTGAAACTTAGTCCAACAGTCACCTCACATACTAGTCTCGCGCGGTTATTGGTGCCCCACTTCAATAACCTCGACTAGGGACAATCATAATTTATGTCATCTTTTACTTATAGGGTTTCATGATCAAGTCTTCAACTTGATGACCTATATGATGACCATAAAATACTCTGGGACCATTATTTAATTATCCAATAATTAAATAACACTGATGTCAGTTTAACTTACATAAACACTACCATGGCATGTCTATGTAAAAACTATAACATAACTAAAGTTACTCTCACTAGAATCAAGATCATCTCATCAGATATCTTATACCTACAACAACAGAATAAATCCGGTGCTTAGGTTGTGGGAGAGACTGCGGTGTTATTGCTTGAAACGATTTCAACAAACCACACCGCCATTCGGATAAGAGCACTATTCTACGGTCCAATGCTTGGAGCCTTTCCAACAGATAGCACCGCTATTCAGACAAAGAGACATAACCAGGTGGGAACCGGGATTCGTCTTTATCCGTCTAACTACTTTCAACTGGTTCGTCACTTCCTCAGTTCACCACGAAACTATCCTTAGGGTTTCTTAAAACACTTGGGATATTTCTGGTAACTGTTCAGTGACTCTTACCGGAATATTTTGGTATTTTCTCGTCATGCTTTATGCGTAAGCTGCATCTAGACGAGCGCAAAATATGGCATTCATGATGGATTCTATTGCATCAGCATAAGCAATCACACTCATTAATACTAGTTCAGACAGTGTTCAAAACACTTCTTCTTGCTAATATTGTTACTAGCTCAGCCAGTGTCCAAGACACTTCATCTTGCTCAGATTATTGCCATAAGACCTTTGGTATGAAGCCATTCTTGGAATCAAGCGTATTAGATCTGTCCAATACCTTATCAACATAAGGATTTTGACACGATCCAATTAGCTACTCTGATCCATTCCAATGGATCCTTATTCCAAGAATTCACGCGGCTACTCCCATGTCTATCGTGTAAATTTGACTTTCGACCTAAATCTTGACAAGACTTTAGCGCCGGAACGTCGTTTATAAGATTCAAGTATGTGAACTACATACTGTGTGAGAATTGCCATTACGCTCCCACTAGTCTTCTTGTAAACGCATGGTTTCCTTTTCTTTCTTATCAAGTCAAAACTTTTGACTACATTATCAGAATGTTGATTCCAACTCCAAGATGTTTGCTTCAATCCAGAATTGGATCGATGAAGCTAACATTCATGCCCAGCCAATTTTCGGAGTTGGGGCTCACCATCGCTTCTTTGAATTTCGCATGTTCGTCACTTTTCAATGATCAACAGATCACGACAATAGGTTACGAGAAATCACTCTCGAGTTAGTGACGGATCCTTTCGGATCTGCGAATTTCAGGCTTCACAGGTGCAGATCCTACAGCACTTTGTAGATCTCACCGCTGCTCTCCCTCAACAGGTTGAGCAGCCTCCTGTGTTTATCGAATTTCTTCGATGTGTACTTTTACTCCCACTGTTCCTTTTGAAATTACGATCTTTCTCAAAAGACACAGTTCCGAACAACAATACTTTGTCCTCGGATTGGTTGCAAAAGTAGCAAGCCTTGGTTTCCTTAGGACAACCAGCGAGGTAAACCTTATCAAATATGGGTTCAAGTTTGTTTGTTGACTACTGTCTTACATAAACCTTGCAATCCCAATTAATCAGAAAAACAAAATTTGGAAATCACCCAGTCCACATCCAATGTGGTGTTTTTCACTGATTCTGATAGAAACTCTTTTCTGCGTAAAGGCAGACGTTTTAGGACGTATTCTTAAATCGTTATGGAAGATTCCTGTGACTCATCTTTAATCGGAGCATATCCAATAAGATCCGATTTAATCTGTCAGATGATCACCCAATTTATGACTTAAGTATTTTCCTCTGCGATTCAATCGAGGATCTCAATGCTTCTGTCAAATCGGTTCTACACTTCATTTTGGAACTCCTCAAGGGATTCCTGCTTGTGTCTCATCGAATGAACACAACCATACTTATTGATACCATCAATAATGTAATGAAGTACAGAGGATTTCCTTTGGCACTAATGCTCATTGGCCCGCATACATCAGTATGTGTAAGGCCCAACAAGCCTTTGGCCCGTTTCTTTTAGCTCTGCTAAAAAGGGCCTTAGTCATTTGGCCCAGCAAGCAAGATTCATGTCTCAATTGATTTACAATCAAAACAACATGAAGCCCATAACTATGGAACTTACGAATCCGCTTCACTTTATCTGGTCAAATCGACTATGCTAAAGAAAATTGACTTCAAGTCATCAGACTTAAACCGTTTGGTATTTTTGTTATATTCTAACTCTTGTTGGTTTGAGATATAAAACCCATTCTAAACGGGGTGCTACCATTAAATATTTCATTAAGATCTAAAGAACAAAACTTGTCTTTTATCAAAATGAAAAACATCCAAATTCTTTTACAAGAAAATGAAAGACATTTCTGCACAAGGCAGATACATAGTAGCAATTACTTAATTTCTAAAACCAAGTATGAAAGGCTCCTACAAGTGGAGAATCTCTACGGCTCATGCATCAACCATTGCTTCATACCAGACACGCAGTTCCACTTGTCCTTTCTTCAACGTCCTACTCTCGCTTGTGTCTTGCATATTTCAAAAATATCAGTACCACAACGAGTATCCAATACTTATGTAGAACTTGAATTAATAACACAATACCTGAAGAAGAAGTACCATACATCTTCTCCATCTCTTGTGAATCTTCCAAGAATTTAATGCAACCTCTCTTCCAATGCCCCGACTCATTACAGTAGAAGCACTTACTAACACCAGATGGGCTTGACTTGGGCTTATAAGATGACACAGACTTATCCTGATTCCAAATCTGGACGGCCTTGCCTACACCCTTGTCTAAACAAGATTTTTCAAATCTTTTGCCCCTTTTGATGTTTTGCTCTGCTGCCTTGAGCATGCCATGCAGCTCAGTCAACGTCTTCGTCAAGCCTTTCTTGATGTAGTTCTTAACGAACTTGTCATAGCTAGACGGCAGTGACTGCAGAATGATGTCAGTAGCCAACTCTAAGCTGACAGGACATCCCAGTCTCCCCAGGTTATCAACGTAACCCATCAGTTTAATGACATGAGGACTTACTGGAGCATCCTTTGGTAGCTTGCACCCAGTGAGAGACTTCACCATCTGGAATCTCTCAACTCGTGCCAGATCCTGAAACTTCAGTTTCAGGCTGGTGATCATCTCTATTGGCGACTCCATGTTCTCGTATTGACTCTTCAAGTCCGAGTTCATAGTAGCCAACATCAGACCACACACGTCTACCACATCAATATAATGCTTATTCCAAGCATTATATGCTGTATTCGAGCGATTGGTCTCAAGCCTTTCTGGAAGAGCCTTTTCAAGGACATAGTCCTTGCTCTCCTGCTTGAGAATGAATCTCAGATTCCGATACCAATTCAGGAAGTTGGATCCATTTAACTTGTCCTTCTCAAGGACGGATCGCAACAAGAAAGTAGTCACATACATAAGCTGAAATCCAAGAAAAACAAAGATTTAGTTATGTATATGATGAGAAATCTTATTAAATAAGAAAACTCGCATTATATTCAAATAATGTTTCCTCTATGAATATAATAGTCCAAGATCCATACATTGCTAAAACCTGAGTGGACGACTCGTCATCACCCAAAGTTTAGTAATCTAGGTAAGCAAACCATTGCTAATTGTACTCAGTACAACTCTTGGTCGCAGATAAGACAATCCATGTCTCATCTACTCTGATGTCTCTGGGCCCATAACTTCTGATAGCACAGTCAAGTAAAACCAATCTTTCTGCCTTGTGATCACTGACAGTTGCACTGCAAGTCTGTCAATGATCACCTGCATTACTCATGCTGTTGTGGGTACCAAGGACTCCAAGTATATCCAACAGCAACATGAGTCTTGACAGTAGACAAGATCGGGCAAGACATCAAGGTCACTTGATATTTAGTTGAGGAAACTAAACCCAAAAGTTTAGCAAATCAATTTCTTAGGTCATTTAATTGTTGATGTTAATGCACTGCAAGTCCATCAACATTATTACATGCCTTACTCACGTAATTGTGGACACCAAGCTCTTGGCTAGACATCACACAACTAAACGAGTCTTGACAGTTGACCATATTGAAGCTAATCTTTGATCAATGTTTAAGTCTATTTTGGTTTCTGCAAATTCAAGGTTCAATAACCAGAATTTCGAATACTGTGTCGATCGACGCAGACTCTGTCTGTCGATCGACACCACCAAACCGAACCGGATTTCAATAACCGATTAATCCAATTAACCCGGTTCATTGAACCGGTCATGTCGATCGATACAACTCATGTGTGACGGTCGACATTGACCTAAACCGAAGATAGTTTTGATAACCGGTCCAATCTAATTGAACCGACTTATCTGATCAAACTGATCTTAACCAATCGGTTTATACTAATTGGGATAATTAGTTCAATCTAATTGAACCATTTAAACCAGTTTCAACTAATTGCGATAACCAGTCCAATTCCATTGAACCGTATTATCCAATCAAACTGATTCAAAACATCGGTTTATGCTGATTGAGATAATCAGTTCAATCCAATTGAACCAATTCATCCAATTTAAACCGATCTATTCGGACTTAACCAAGCATGATAACCGGTCCAATCCAATTGAACCGATTAACCATTCGCTTGGTCTGTGTCGACCGACACTAACCTGTGTCGATCGATACGTGACCGAATGTGCTCTGTGTCGACCGACACTCAACCTGTGTCGATCGACACAGAAGGCTTTCAGTTTTTCTACGCGAAAAACCCTAGCCGCCGACTCTGTCGAATTCGCGGTTCTGTGTCGACCGACACACCCAGTGTGTCGATCGACACCATGCGAAAACACAAAATCAGAGTTTAGTTTCAATCGATCTAACATGCTATTGTTCATAAACTATTATGAGCGAATTCAATTCATTAGATTCAATTAAACAGACTGATTCAATGGAAAACCCTAAGGCTCTGATACCACTGAAGGAACTAGGAGCCAATTCTACCGTATTCAGAATTCTCGCGAGTTCCCAATAGCCTAGGATCTAGGGTCTAGTTAATTGAATCATGATCTCACCTCGAGATTACCTGGAGTTTTGGCAGCGGAAGATTATGGTAACACGAGATCTAGAGCGCCCCAATCGTTGCGCCTCTATCGTAGTCCACACGCACACAAGCTGGAATCCGCCGGGATGCTAGTACCGGTGCTCGGATCTCCTTGGGACTTTAGTTTCTAGAGGTTCTGTGTTTTCTCTCTAAGAAAAACAGTCTGGGCGGCTCTCTCTATTTTGTTAGGTCGAATGTATAAACTTGTTTATATATTGACCTCGAGGTGAACCGAAACATCAGTTTCGGTTTCTCCATTGTGTCGACCGACACACTCATTGGTGTCGATCGACACACGTCCTGTATCGACCGACGCACCCAATGGTGTCGATCGATACACCCCTTTGAAACTCAATTCGATGTGTATCTAATACACATCGATCAGACCATATGCCAATGGTCAATCCCATACGAAGTATGTCCAACTTGCTTAGGTGTGTGACCCTGTAGGTTCACACGATACTGGAAATGAGTTACAACTCATTTGTCATAAGCGGTTTCTAGCAAAACATTATGACTACCCAGTATCACATGAATTGTCCGATCTCGACAATACAACTATCTCTAGAGTTAGTACAATATGATTTCAGGACATAATCCCAACAGAGAAGAGTTCAATCAAGGGTGTTCTTGAGGTTTTTGCTGAGTTTGAAGAGGTTTTGGGGTTGGCAATTAATACTTCAAAAACCTCTCTGTTTGCATCTGGAAAAGACAAGGCTGTAACACAACAGTCGGCTATGGACTTGGGTCTATGGGTAGAAGAACTTCCTTTCTGGTACTTAGGTCTTCCGCTAACTACTCGAAGTCTTCGAAGGCATGATTATGAACCTCTTATTGATCGTATTCGGAGCAGATTAACATCATACTCTTCACGGTGTCTCTCTTATGATGGACGTCTCCAACTTATCACTTCGGTTATCTAAAGCATCACTACTTTTTGGTGTTCTGCCTTCCGACTGCCCAAGTGGTGCTTTCGGGAAATTGAGAGTTTATGTTGTGCATTTCTGTGGAATGGGGATCTGAACATTAGCATAGGGGCTAAAGTGGCCTGGGATGATCTTTGCTATCCAAAAAACGAGGGTGGCCTAGGAATCAGGAAATTAGAAGACGTCTCTTTGGTTTTATCTCTTAGCATGATATGGAAACTACTTACACCTTCGAAATCACTATGGGTAGATTGGGTGCATAACCACCTTATCCGCCAAGGATCCTTCTTGGACGTGTCATCGACAACCTCTAAGGGTTCATGGATATGGCACAAGGTACTCAAACTTCGACCTAAGGCTTTGGATTTCTTTCGATGGGATGTTCATGACGGATCTAAAGTCTTGTTTTGGTCTGACCCTTGGTGTGAGGTGGGTCGACTCATTGACATTATTGGTGTACATGGTACTTGTAGTATGGGCATTCGTAGGTGGCAAAAACTTAATGAGTTAGTGAATGAGGATGGCTGGATGTTCCATCGCACCCGCTCATCACTGATTCAGAATGTAATAGACGTGATTATTAAGATTCCAGCTCCAAATCTAGGATCAGGCCCAGATAAGCTTCTTTGGCGTCATGACGTCGATGTCTATAAACATGTCTTCTCCTCCTCGAAGACTTGGAATCAGATTCGTCGATCACGACCTCAGCTCCCATGGACTGCGATTGTCTGGTTCTCTCAGGGCATCCCTCGTTGTGCATTCATAACCTGGCTTGCTGTCCTAGACCGCCTATCTACAGGTGCTCAGATGAGGTCTTGGGGCATCACTCAGGCGTGTGTTTTGTGTGGTGAAAGGAACGAAACACGGGATCATTTATTCTTCGCTTATCCATACTCTTTCACAGTCTGGAATGCAATTTGCGGTGACCTATTGGGTCAACCTCCGGACCCGGATTGGTCCATCACGGTGGACAGTATATTTCAACAGAAAGGGTATCGCATCGAGTACATCCTCCTTCGGCTAGCTTTCCAAGTTACCATTTATAACCTGTGGAAAGAACACAATGGGCGAATCCATGGACATTCTCCTCGCTCTACAGAGGTTCTCTCAAGACTAATTGATCGCTACATCAGAACTCAGATAGTTTTTTTGGATTATGCAAAAAATCCAAGGCTCCAAAACATCCTACAACGGTGGTTCCAGGCTCGTCTCCCCTAGGCGGGAGTTTGATTGGTTTATGAATGTACTTAGTTCTGGTTTAGATATATATTTTTGGTCGAATTATGCTCTGTTTTTAGCAGCAAACACATTTGTACATATGCCTTAGTTTGATCATCAATAAATTTGATATTTCATCAAAAAAAAAAATCAAAAAAAAAATCGAATATGTATTTTAAATTTTGTATCGATATTATCTTTCTAATAACAACTCAAGGGAATATCCTATTATTATGTCACAAAATCATCATTTTTGTTATCCTAATAGTTATAACAAACATTACTACGAAGCTTCAATATCGAAGCTTTTAGGCTAACATACTAAATCAAACCAATATATTACTTAGAACAACGCTGGATCTGACAAAAATGCACGCATGTATAACATTACTTAGAGGTAAAACCGTAAAACATACTAAACCAAACCAATATATTACTTAGAACCAAACGAAAAACGCGTATATACATTACTTAGATACACTAGCAAACATCTAATTATTCTTACTATACCAGCAATCTAAATGAGCTTTCCTAAACTAGCAATATATTCTTGCTAATATAGCAAACGGATTTTAAATTAGAGAAATAACCAAACATACCAAAAAAATATTCACAGTAATAAGATTTTCATATATAATTATGTATATACATAAATATATTGCTGAGACGTGAAGCAACCGTGGTTTAGTGGTCAAGTGGTTAATGCTTTACACCGGCAAGTACTGGGTTCGAATCCCCGAAGGCGCAGTTTTACAAGATTAATGGAGACAAGCTTATAAGGAAGTTTTCAGAAGCAGGTGGAGCCGTTGATCGTGACCATTGATGGATTCTCGTAGAACGGAGGTAGTATTATCTGTTAAATTGTCCTTGTAATAGTTCTCATAATTTGTATCAGCGTTAAAAAAAAAATATATTGCTGAGACTATTCAATTTTTAATAATAATTCATTATAATATTTTAGTTATTATAAAAGATATTCCCATTAGTGGATCATGTAATAATACACCATTTGCATTATTCTAACTATGACCGAAATTGTTAAAGAAATATGAATTTAGAAAATTTTAACCACATCAACAACTTACAAAATATGCATTAAGAAAAATCAATGCGTCAACGATTCAAAAAAAGATAGAAATTTTTCATATATCCGTAACTTTAAAAAAAGAGAAAAATAAATTAAATTTTCTTAAACAGTAGTTATAACGAGTAAACTATCAATGATGAAAGTAAAACAAAGACGGATCACAATTAATATACTTTATCAACTACTAATAAAGATGACACGTTTCGTTGGAAAAAGTTCGAATAATATTTCAACTATATTTAATCGTAATCAAACATTCTCTTTCGTTTAACAGGTTAAAAAAGTTCAGTAACCGAGTTAATCAGTTCGATCTGTTCATCAAGTCACAAATAAACTGTGGGTTTTTCTGGTTTTTAACTTAACGATTTTTTCTTATGAGCCGACATGAGATGTCTAGCAGGTCGCCGGGTTTACCGGTCCGACCACGGGTCTGGGTCGGCTTTCAAAACAAAAATTATAATTAACAATAGTTTTATCAAAAATTGTATGCCCTCACATCTGTGTATGATCGATTTTTTTTCCACGTGGAGCACATTCATTGGTGGAAGAAGAAGCGCCTTAAATGAGCCCCGAAAATTCTTAATATACAAATATGAAACCAAAAATATGTAAAAAAAATAATGAATGTTTATCTACGGCGGTTATTTTTTCCATACATATAATTCTATAATATGTTTTCGTATGTATATATGATTGTTATTTTATGCATCCAAATGTAAAAATTCCGATGTACATATAGAATGATGAATAAAATCTTATACCATCTCGACCAAAAAAAACTTAAATTACGTATTCCCTTGCTAAACGAAAGAATACACTTAAATTAACTAACAAAGAAAATAATGCCCGCACATTCTTGCGGGACAATCACCTAGTTATTATATATAAGATTGCATTTTTTTGTGCAAGTGTTCAGAGTTTTTTTATGAACTTATTCCATAATCCAATGAGCTCTATCTGAGCCTCCTTACCAAATCCTAGCTGTAATTTCATGAACTTTCGGGTTGATCTTACCATTCCTCATAAACACAATTGCACTTCAATATATTTTATTTGTCGGAAAAAATAAAGAGAGCTCATTCTAAAACAACCATAATTCCTCTCATTCAATTTCTCTCCCTATTCTCCAGCCGCCTCTCTCTACAGTTCTTCTCTCAGATTCAAGCCTTTACGGACAACGCTCGGCGGCTTCGGCTTTGCCGGCGTCGTCCGTCGCTGTGTCTCTTCGTTCGTCTTTGTTTTGAGTTTTTATTTATCGGATCTGAGATTCTTCGGTGGAGATTTGTGGTTTGGGATGCCGGTGTGCTCTGCTCTGTCTCCGGTGGCGTTTAGTTTCCGGCGGTGGTTATAAGCGTTGACGGCTCTGTTTTACCTTGCTCTCCTCTTCCGTCGAAGTATCTTCGGCAGCCAGATCCTCTTCTCCTCCTCCCTCCGGTGGTCATTTCCGCCTGTACTGCTATTTTGAAGCTTCTGTGGTCGAGATCCGGTCTCAATTGACGGGGTTTGTGGTGGTTTTGGCGTGTTGTTCCTGCGTTGAGTCGAGCTGCTCTTCATACTCCGGCTTGCTTCTCCGACATGTGTTGCCGGTGTGGTCAGAGGCGTGTGTTTTGTTTTGGCGACCTGCGAATGGATGTTTTCGGTTTGTTGTTTGTACCGATTGAGGTTGGGGTTAGGAGATGGTCTTTTGGTTATGCTGGTTACTTTAGGTTGTGTGTAGGACCCTTATGTTGGTCCACTGGTTTGGTCTCTGATGTCGGGATCTTCTCGGCGATGGGTGACGCAACGGTTTTCGGGTAGCGCAGGGGTCCCCTTCTTTGTCCTTGGGTCCGTCGTTGGTAACGACACCTCCTCATCTCTTCCGATCTACTATGTTTGTTAACGGTCATAGCCTTGGTTGAGTTTGAATTGGCGTCCCTTCCAATAGTGTATCCTTCCGGCGTTGCTTTCAAAATTGGCTGTTCTTTTTGCTTGCTTTGCATCCGTCTTAAGGTGAAGGTATAATATTTTATGGAGATCTTTTCTTAGTTTTTGCTTTGCTTTTTAATGGGAAGTGTTGTCAGTCTTACATATCTCTGATTTGTTATTGTTGTTCAAGCTTTTTCTGACGGTAGTTTTAATGAAGCTAATCCAGAGAAAGTTGATAAAGACGATTGAAGAAGAAGACTTATCTCACTTACGAGAATTCTCGTTGATAAAGGTATTGGAAGTAAAGATATTGGAAGGCCGCCTGCTAGTGTAGGATCAGGAACATCCTAATTTTACTTTATCTCAAAAATCCTTTATGTATGGTATCGCTATTGTGTCATGGTATTGTTGTCTTCACCTATTTGCTGGTGAGAAAAATCAATATTTTCTGATGGTGTTTCATACATCGAGCTTCTTCAATGATGTAATTTGTAATCAAATCAGATATAATAAAATAGCGATGTATGCAAAACAGTTTTGGTATCCCATATTTCATACTGAGTAAAATTCGGGAACCTTAGTTTTTGGAGTATGTGGTTCAGACTTCAAGAGGTATATGGATACTTGCTCATCTGAAACATATAATCAAAATAATGCAAATAAACATTTTCCGATAAAATATTTGTTCGATAACACCGCGATATAGTGAAAATTTTCAAACCATGAAACCGCGTTATAAAATAGCATAATTTGTGTTACCGACAAAGATATGTTCTCTCGCTTCGCACTACAACTCCGATTACTTTTTCTTAGCTCCATCCATCTGTTTCCGGCGTTCTGACGGTCCGATGGCTGGGTTACTTTTGTCTGTTAAATATTTCTGTGTTTCTTAGATCTAATAATCATCAGATAAAATACGATCCTCTTTTTGTTTCTGCTTCCCGTTGCGGCGGCTTTTGCTTCCGAATCTCATCGGACTTTTCATCTTCCGGGTTGGTCCGAACTTGTTTTAACCTACCTCTATGGCGGTTCTCTCTTGCTGGAAAATCGACCCTTCATTTCCATCGAAATCTCGTCTGCGTGGGTAAAATTTCTGCCCATGGTTCTCCTCTACACGTTTCACGGTGTGTCTCGGCGGAGACATGCTTGTACAGAACACATATTAGGTCATTATATTGGGCCTCGAAGTTAATCGCATCTCCCTGGAGCATTCAAAGGCTTTCGTGGCGTGCTGCTCTGGTATTTTTCCCGGCAAATCCTTTGCCTAAATCTAGGTCGGCAGAGCAATCTCGACGATTTCAAGGCTAACCACTGTAGCCGGCGTTCCCCGATTACTCCGACGTTGATGTTGCATGACGGAATCAATGTATTGATGACGCGTGGTCGTGAGTCATTGATATGTGGCTATAACTTGTCTCTCTCGAGTTGATTGGGCCGAGTTTGAGCCACATAATCTGTTTATGATTTTCATCCCTTGTAATTGTTTGTCTTGCTCTGTTTGTACACTGCCCTTTGGGCCTATCAATATAATTTCTAGATGAAAAAAGATATGTAGAATATCAAACTGTTGGTGGCCTAGTGATAGTGCAATGAGATTTGTTTTTTGTGTCACGAGTTCAAATAATTTTTGGTAAGAAATATTATTTTTAAGTCAGAATTTTCAAAAGCTGATTTCGAGCATGTGGAAGATTATCCGCCTAAAACCCGAAACTTTCACAGTAATAAAAAATATGTGAAATGATAGTATTTACCCTTGTTCGGAAACTCGCTAGGCTCTGTCCGTGCGGTTGAGCTGGATCTAGCGAATTGACGAAAAATTGGGGATTAAGCGGGATATACGTGGGGCAGAATTTTTGAACTTTTATCTATATATAAAAAATTGTTAAGACAAAACATAAGATATATCATAGTCAAGTGGTGTGGGCGCAACCTTGTTGTCTCAGGTTCGAGTCCAACAAGACGCATTTTGGTCTATTTTAATGAAAAACTTAATGCAGGGGCAAACATGACTTTTCAGAGTCAACTTCTTCGTTCTGTAACATGACCTAGTCTGCAAAAATACGGCGGCCACAACTTTTTTTTTTCATTTTTCTCATCAATTTCTCAGCATTTTTTTCTTGTTTTTGTTTAGATTTATACATCATGTTGCTAGATCTACTTTAAAAACACGATTATAAAAAGAAAATGAACGAAAATCAAGTTTTTCCAAGATAGACCGATTTTTTTTCCGCATAACCTGAAATCGCGGCGGTCACCGTCCGATTTACGAATTTCCGGCGCTTAAACGCCTCTGGGCGCCGAGTTTTTGAACAGAGGTATTTACAAATCACAATCTTAATTTTTTTTAATAGAAAATGGCCAAACTTGTCAACAAAGATACATCAACTTTTAGGGTCCGAATGGTGACCGCTGCTTTAGCTGTGCGGGAAAAGCGGTTTTAAAGTGCGATGCGTTTCAACTGCGGTACGTGGGGTTTGCGGGACAAGTGCGATTTGTATATAATAAGCGGTGCAGAATACTCATTGATTGGTGAACAATGATTTGCGGGAACAATGCGGTTTATAAAAGAAAAAATAATTAAATTTGGTTTATTTTGGATAGATTTGGTTAGTTTAATAAACTTGGTCAAATTCGGTTAATTCAAATTTATTCGGTTCAATTCGGTAATTTTTTTTTTTTGTTAAATCTGGTTGTTCAAGACAGTTCCGTTCAAAATTTTAATATATATTCAGGTTAGGTTCATATAAGTCGAAATAAATTGATTTTTTTAGACAAATCAAACTAACCGACTACCGAACTAATAACCATTTTTTACTTTACTAAATAAAACTGAACTTATATATAAACCTAAATCGAAAACCAATTATGTAGTTTTTAAAAATAATTAAGAATATTTTAAATTAAATAACAATAGTTTAATAGTAAAATAAAAATCTGGTATAAATTAATTATAACTAAAAACATAAATAATTGATCAAACCGAACCAAATCGATAACCAAAGAGTCATAATACTTTTTTGTACATTTATTTAATGTATTCACGTATTAAACACCTAATTATTATAATATTTAATTAATACAAAAAACTGTATTGAATAATTAAATAGTATATTACAGAATATTCAGTTATAATATTAATACCAAAACTCGGTTTACTTTGGTTAATTTTAAAATCCAACTGTAGTTATCGTACATTTACATATTTGTTTATTAACTATACTAGTGGATTTACTACCTCCGCCGCGCGTGCGCGGAGGTCATGTTGCGTGAAAAGACTTGTAATTATTCGGATAACGTTAACGTACATAATCACACCATCTTTTTAGATTTTTTTTTTAAACTGGAAATCTCGTTTGGTTAGACGTTAGAAAAAATTTGTTTAAAATAACCTTCTGGTACAATATTTGTCTTCCATGTTTATAAAATGATCAACAAATAAGATAATATGAATATATTGAATAACTACGCATGCCCATATACTCGGTTGTATTCCTAGGCTTTTTTTTCTTTTAATCGGTCATATCTAATTATCCTGCAATTATATTTAGTTTTGTGTGAACTATGATATTACGTGGTGAGTTCACTGCATGTGTTTTTATTGTATATTTATTTTGTCGTATATTTCACCCCTACAACACACATATTTGACTTTCGAGTTTTCCGACCACAGTCGCTCAGCGTCAACAAAAACAAAACTGCTTAATCCAAAATAATGTGAAGGTGAGTCTTTGTTTTCTAAAATCCAAGATACTTGATAATGTTTTTATGGTTGAAGTTCTGCAATGAAACATAATCTCAGAAGAGACAGAGGAAAATTGCATCTTTAGTTACCAGCATAGCCATTAATGAAAGAAAAGAGCAAAATATTTTGAAGGTGGTTGATATGGTATAAGTTCACATATACTAAACATTAGCATAGTCTTCTCTAAAAATAACTCTTGTACAGATAATAATAACTATATTAATAAATTTGTTTTGTAAAATAAATGGTATATAACTATATTTATGGTTTCATAGATCTCAAATTTCATATAAGTAATCCATTTGTTTGTTTTTCACCAAATATTTTATAATACATTTAGTAAAATTGGTTTTATGTGTTTTTTTGCATATTTTCCGCAAAGAATTCTTTGATTCATTAACTTATTCGCGTGAAAATGGAATTGAAGGTTATGTAGTATACCAAGTTAGTTTGGTGCACTGTGTATGGGTTAATAACAATAAATTGAAAATTAACTACGAACCATAGATTACATGTTTGGGATTTGATCTCATCACAAAATCAATTACTTTAGTTTAAACACAAAACCTATTAAAGTTAGAATTTCTTAATTTTCTCCAATTTTTTGAATGGTTTATTACTTAACTTGGCAAGTTCAGGTCACGGGGAGCATGTGTCTGTACATTGTTGGCATGTGGGTGTGTTTGCTGCTTCAGAGCTAAAACAACATGTTTCTCTGTGAAAATGTGAGATTCTTCGACATTCTTTTATGTATTCCTTCTCAATGCTTTTGCTTCTGCTGAAAGATTGTTACAGCTTGAGGTTCCCTTTTGTTTCACATGTTTATGCTATGACTTGTCCCGGGATGGGTCCACTGTAGGTTGACTGTGGACTAAGGACATGGTGTTTGCGCTTGGGACAACACCTGTTGTTTTATTTCCACCACTTGAAGCTATATCGGGATAAGCAGCACCCTCTGATTTTGGTACCACTTGTGTATGTTTCCTCTTCGTCATCTTCCCTTTATCCTTCAATTAGAGAAGAGATGATGAGTGATCACACTGAGAGTGCTTAGCAAGGTCATGAAAAGATACTAAATTAGAAACTAACGAAATGGTATGGGTAAAGAAAGTTGAATTTTTTTAAATACTATCTTCTACCCAAGATTTAGACAATGCTCTTTGCCTTTCCTGTGCCCAGCAAATGCGACGCTTGATTCCATGATTGTCCATTAATCTCTTTGGTCATGGTTCAGCTACCTGTAGCATAAATAATTACAAAAGAAAAGTCATTTAGAACCAATCTTAAAATTTAGGCAAGGTCTAGTCTAGTAATTTTAAATGACCTTACATTTGAATTAAGCTTTCTGATATGTGGACCTGAAGTTTCATCCAATCCATAGTATTACCAAAAAACAGAGCACAAACGATGTTCACATTTCAATGTTGGATCTAGAAAGTTTAATTACATCAACGAATATGTCATATAGGTCACACAATTTGTCCTCCAGCGCCGCATCCATGACATACCTCATCGTCGTAGGTGGTTTTCAACTGACCCAGCATCTTGAAAATCGTCTCATGTTCCAGCTTCTTGATTGGTTGCATGTGAAACGGTTTCTAGCAGTGCAACGAATATGTTCGAATAGGTCATCGAACAATATTCTCCAAAGATATTTGTTTAATGGCCACAAAGTCTCCATTCTCCAAGTCTAATCCTTTATATACTCGACCATAAGCTCCTTTATCAATTTCATCTCCCAACATTTACACTCCAAAAATATCAGAAATTCAACCTTAAGAGTTAACAAAACCATAGAGGGAGCTTTAATCAGACGTAGATCAATGGCCAAAAAAAATGTTTCATTTTTGCTCAATCTCGAATTGGTAGAGGTGAAATCCAAAGGTAAGCCATAAAACCCAAATTCGAAAGCTTACAATTTGTTCTCGAGAGACTTTGATTTGTGGAACTGAGAGGACATCATTTGCCGAGCCATCTCATCTTTTTGCTTCCTCCGTCACCAAAACAATTGCTCCTAAAGAAACCAATCCATTTAGGAAGACAAATGAAAAGAGATTTAGGGTTTAATCTTTGAGTAACTTGAAGGATTTTGAGATTGGTTGGAAGATTAGATAGAGAGATATTCTGATAAAACCAATAATCAGTAAACAAAATCAAATTGAATAAACAAAGTTTCTGCAACCTAAATCAAATTGGTAAAGTTTTCTAAGAGATGAATGAGACGAACCGTCAGTTAAAATCTGCAAGCAAAGAGGAAGCTCAGGCCCACTGCCTTGGATCTTCCTCTTCTCTTCTTCAAGCTTTTTAACATCAACGTAAGCCATGTCCGAGAAGAGAAAATGAAGGAGGATATATGCTTTTGATTAGGAATAAATCTTGGGATGTGAAGGTTGTGAGGAGGTTTGGGTCTCTTATGGCTATAAATTTGGAAAACGGAAAGAGATGGAAAAAGAAACGGCAAATACAATTAAAAGAGGATTAAAGGAATTTGTAAATTTATTTAGTTCCTGTAACGGATCATCTCGATTCGAAGGAGTAGCAGTGGCTGTAGATCCGCATGAGGAGGAAGGGAGTGTGACGAAGAAGACATACCAGCCAGTTAGACAATACAGATAGTTAGACCATGGGGGAAAATGCCAAAAAAAGACCGGCGAAAGCAGAGGCGGAACATCATTTTTTGTAGGTTTTCCGACATAGGCCCAAAGATTTTTTTGCTTTCAAGGATGAGTAAAACCTTTCCTTAGGGTAGCGAGAATTTGGGCTTCAAACGAAAACAGAAAAACGAAAGCCCATAATATTTTTAGAAAAATTTGATGACGTGGCGTGCTGTGGAGAGAGTAGGTTTCTCATTATATATAAGATTCTGTTGGGAGATCTATAAAAGCTTCCTTGCAGATGATATTTTGAAACATGTCTTTCCACCCTATGAGTAGATACAATGACACTTTGTTCAAAGGCTGGTCTTTTATAGCTTAGAAGTGTTTATGATTTTGTAAGAGCCTTAATGCATAACTGAAGGTAATTTAAAAGAATCATAATTTTTGGAGCAAATTTTATATGAACCATATTGAATAAAACTGTTGTTGTTATAGAGTTGTAATTGAATTGTAAGGAAATTTAGACGATAAATATTGAATTTTTTTTCTATTCTTGATGGTGTCTTCTATCCTCCGATCCTATACATGAATTTGTCACTACTGAGAGTCATGAGACATGGCTTTGTAGAACAGCTCTGGTCAACTTCTTCAACCAAAACCTAATAACTGTTATAAGTCGGAGAAACCAGAAGGGTGTATACAAACATGCATGTATACAAACCACCTGCGAAACAGATTTCCTCCATTTGAGTAATCATATTGTTTGGAACCAAAACCAGTGATATATATGAGTAATTTCACAAAACCTTTTCGATCTCCTCAAGTTATAGTCATATTGTTTAGATGGTGAGGCTGACAAAGTTTGGCTCGGCGATATCCAATGATGGGTTCTGGCTTATGGATGTATATGTTCTTTCGCTTAGGACTATTTGACCAGCAAACACATGATACAACTTTTTAACAACCTTCTGGTGCAAAAAAAAACTTTCTACGTCAAGTTATAGACTGTTCTTGAAAGATGTTCATAGCTTACTTGGAGACTGCAAAAAACAACTTGATGATGAATATGAGATGTAAGCCAATTAAAGTCGTGGCCTGCTGAGTTACAAAAAGGGCATAAGATAGTTTTGGACTTTGTAATATTTATGTAATACATTTGCAAACGGTAGAAAACACATACCCCAACCCAAGCTAAATCCATGGTAGAAACCGGTTTGGTAATCTCATTGTTCTTCAGCATTTCTTAAGCCTTGGTTTTTGGAGGATATGTCAGCTATTCTCGGAACCGATTGTAATTCAAGTTTGGCAAATTTAGAGGAGATGTTTGAAAAACACATTACCTTTCCGTCATTGAGCAGAAGAACGATGCACATGGATTCACCGTCCTTCTTCACATTCCGTGCATCTCAGATCGCATACATGTTCTCGCCATCATGGAGATAACTCGGGTGTAGTAATCAATCCCTAGAGCAGAGATTCTTCGATCCACCACTTGAGACAATCTCTCCCCTTAAGATCCTCTGATAAACCTGAGACTATTGCTCCATGCAAGAATTCATGGCGATGGCCTCCACGCACCTGTCACTGTCAGGAATCTTGAATGTTTCAGCCATTCCTTGCACCTCGCATGAGAAGAGTACTTGGTCAGATTTCTGGAGATTGTGAGAAACGATGTTGTCGTGGTAATTCAAGGGTCGACCGATCAGATTCTCATCCTTATAGTCCTCAATCATCATTAGATAACCTGCGATGCAGCGGAGATCCACCAAGTTGGAGGCAGTTATCTCAAAGTTGATGCTGTAGCAGAATTTCATAGCAAGTTCGAAAGTCAGAGGTCTGCCTGATAAATCTCTAAGCTCAATACTGGAAGAAGAAGAAGATGGAGATGGCGGGGAGGTGGTTGCCGTGAAGAGGCAAGTATTTATGTAAGGACACATGACGTACATGAAACTGGTGGAGGTAGAACGTCTGGGGGAATTGAATGATACTTATGAGATTCGTTTGGAAGTTAAAGCAATTGGTGGGATTTAATAACCTCGACAAACCTATTAATTGCTGTAACAGTCTGGGAAGGAAGAGGAAGGAGAAAAGAACGACGGTGAAGGGGAGAAGATCGGTTTGTGTATCTCAACAAACTTGTGTTTAGGGCCTAACTTTTAACAGTTTAGTTTGTGGGCTTTCAACTTTTATTATAGGCCCATACAATTAAAGATAAAAGACACGTGTCATTCTTTAAGGAGAGATTGGTTTCTCATTATATATTGGATTAGATAATTGCAATTAATATCACCACATAACAAATAGACGTGATATTTTAGATAAAAGATAATAAGCAAATGCTGAAATGAAAAACGCACTTAAAACCACAGCAAAATCGATGTGAAATGGAAAAGTGCGTTATTTTATGTAGCTATGTATAAACAAAAAATTATTTTTGGTGAGTGCGTTTTTATCCAAAAACGCTCCACTTGTTATAACTTTGTATGATTGGTGACATTTGGAAAATTCCGCCTTTATCCTGTAATCCCGTCCCGTATTTAAGACACCATTCATTACCTTAATATTTGTTTCTATGAACTTGTAATACATCAACTTTTAATACATCAACTTTCAAGAATTTGATTTTTATCGACTATCAGTATTGTTCATATACTGCTTATAAAATGGGAAAATAGTTTATTTCCCAAAAAAAACTTAGTTTGTAAACAGATTTGTATACATGACATATTGAACAATGCTAAAATCAACAAAAACTACTTAAAATTTTGAAAAAATGTAGCCAATTCTATGAAAACCGTAAATGGTGTTAGTTTTCCGTTAGCAGATGTCGACGTGGACGACAGATGGAAACCAAGATAAGTATAGTTTAAAATTTTAAGATTAAAACAACGTCATTTTGATTTGACGCTTTTGTTAAAAATTGAAAAATTTGTATTTAGTGAGTTTGAACCCATGAACAACGGTCTCGATACATAATCTTTCCACCACTAGACTAGTTGACTATTTTGAGGAATATGATCATCAAAATAATATTAACTAGTATGATTCGCTCGCACAATGTGCGAGCATAAATATTACTAAACATAATTTTTTTAAAATAAAAAAATCATCAAATTAATTTAACAACAACAATAGTATCATAAAAATCTATATAAGACTATTTATAATTAAACATACATATAGACATTATTATACTTAACTTTTTATTAAAATATTTTATAAATTATTGTAAAATAAAATTAATAGAAACAAAATAAATTATAATTATATATTTATATGTATAAAATAAATATATAAATTTTTATTTAAATATTTTATCATGTATATATATAAATTCAAAATTTATATAAATAATACGAATTTACTATATAAAATCGTATTATTTACAACTATATTTATTAATATTTAAAAATTATCATAAATATTTTCATATTTATCATCTTACTTTTTTATTTTGTTATCAAATGTTATGTATATCTCCAATTTTTTTTTTTTAAACTTCATAAATATTTTCATATTTATCATCTTAATTTTTTTTTTTTTTTTATCGAAGGTTATGTTTATCTCTAAAATATTTTTTTTAAAAAAATATTCATAAATATTTTCATATTTATCAAAATAAAATTAAAAACATAATAAAACTACCAATATAAACTAAAGATAATATAGTAAATAATCAAATTTCATTATTGGTAAGTAAGTAATCAACCATTTTGAAAGTGAATAAAAGCTCTTTCCAATTAATTTAAGATATTTTCATATTTATCAAAATAAAATTATAAACATAATAAAATTACCATTATAAATTAAGGATAATATAGTAAAAAACTTAACTTCATTAATGGTAAGTAAGTAATCAACCATTTTAAGAGTGAATAAATATTCAAAAGCACTTCCCAATTAATATAAAGATATCAGCAACAACCGAAATGTGAATTAAAAACACTTGCCAGCCTTGGGTTAACAGTTCAATCGCCGACGCAGATCGGATCTCCGGATCAAGGTGTGCACACGTTCTTCAAGGTTTTTCTGCCTCTTACCTGCAAATTTTACTATATAGATCTCTAACTTTCGATTCAGATCTCTAAGAGTAACTGTTGATGAAGACTTAGATTCTTTATTAGGAAAGGAAATTTATGAAAAAGTAAATTTTGACCTTTTTCTCAGATTCGTTTACTTTGATTGATATGTTATCAAATCTGCAAGTAATTGATTTGTTCTCGCTTGGGGAGGATTCGGGTCTCAAGCTGCAAACATAGAACAAATCCTGGATATATAATTGATATCAAGACCGTTTCTAGACTAGCAGAGGGACAACAACGTTTTCTTTATGAACAAACATGCAGACCAACTGTTGACTAGATGGTGCATCACTACTACAAGAAAACACGCCATAATCGATGGAAAAACCGTTGGATATCCGTCGGAAAGGGACATTACTGAAAGATTCTCAACCGAAAGGATTCGTCGGTTCTATTTCGTCGAAAATCGATATCTGTTGGTTTTTCTTCGGTAATTACCGACGGATTATCGACGATAGAAAAACTGGCGGATTATCGATGGATTATCGACGAGAGGAAAACCGACAACATAACCGACATACAGGTTGTCGGTAATCCGTCGGGAAAGACCGTCGGTATACCGTAAAAAAACGACGGAAATTACCGATGGTTTACCGAAAAAACCTTAACCGACGAATAACCAACGAAAAATTACTGACGGTTTACCGATAGAAATTTATCGACGGTTTGCCGACGGATATAAACCGATGAATTACCGATAGATATTAACCGACGGTTTATCGACGGGTTTAAACCGACAGTTTACCGACGGAAATAACTTTAGAGACCGACAGATTACCAACGGTTCTTAAAAAAAAAAAAATATATATATATATATATATATATATTTAAAAAATTAAAATTTTTCTAATTTATATTAATATTATAATTAAAAAATTAATAGAATCAAAATTTTATTATAAAACTAAATTTATAAAAATATTCAAAAAAAACAAAAAAAAGTTTTAAAATTACATAAAACCGCTGCGGATTCCGATCCCATCTTCGTTCCCGCTGTGGATCCAGATCCCATCCCTGTTCCCGAATCTCTCGATCCCACTCTCGGTGCCGCTTTCGGAGCTACCTCTACCACTCCTGGCGGAAGTGTACCGCACTTGATGGAGTGCATGTGCATCATTTGAGCTTGCATCGCCTGCATCTTCCAGTCGGTTTCTTCCTTTTCCTCTCGCATCATCAACACTTCCTCCACCCGGCTCTTTGACGCCTCAACAATTCTCCGAGCGACCGGATCCTGGATCTCGCCGGTTGTCTTGACGCACCCAGGCGAGGCTGAGCCGTCTGCATCTGAGACGTCTGGGAAGTTAGGTACATCTCAAACGCTAGAAAATCGTCTCTATTCACAATAAAATAAACGGATTAAAAGTTAAAAAATGTTTATAAAATTTCTAAAATCTTATTAAAATTTAAAAAATAATATAAAACGTTATAAAATACTTATAAGTTATTAATTTAGAAAATATATATTAAATCTTTCGAAATATGAATAATTTTTTTTATAAAATGTTTAGAATTTATTAAAATTTTGTAGATAATATAAAAAATTGGAAATAATTTTTTTTTAAATTACTAATATATAAAAAGTTATATATATATATATATATATATATATATTTAATACAAAACGTTTTGTAACTGTTTGACAACTTTGAAAACATTTAAAAACTTTTGTAAATTTTCATAAAACAATTTTAAATTTTATAAAAACGTTATCAGATACTACAATAACCTAAATCAATTCTTAAATCACTCAAAATCAACCTAAACTACCTAGAAATTCCATTAGAACAATACATGCAACATTCCACCTAAAATCTATCCACCGAAAACCTCAATTTAATTGAAATTAACTTGGTAAAACAAAAACTTACATGGTTTTAGAGGTTTGGACGGTCGGATTTGACTGTTGGAGGCCGGAATCGGTGTGAAAACGTAGAGAGAAGGTGGAGCTCGATGGTAGAAAGAGAGAGAGAAATCGCAGAGAAATGATGATGGAGAAGAAGTTGTCGGTTCAATATTATCCACTTACCGATGGAAAACCGACAGACAATTCATTTACCGTCGGAAATTCGTAGGTAATTAGGCGCTCCAATTATTTAGTGAAATTTTTTGGCGGTTACGCGAAAATTTTGGTAAAAATTGGCGGTCTAAAAACCGATGGATTACCGACGGTAATTTAATTAACCGGGTTCGGCGTGAGTTGAACCCGAGTTCTGTGGAAATTTATAAAGCTCTAAAACCATTTTGCTATATTTTTTTTTTCTTCTCGTTATGCATTATAACCATATATATATATATTGTTATATATATATATTGTTCACATTTGTTTTTAAAAAGGTTAAAAAACCTTTCTTGGCGTGACTCGAACCTAGGACGGTTGGCAAATGTATGAATCTCCGAAACCAATACGCTATGTTGTTATACTCGTTAAGGAAACAAAAGAAAATTTATATATTTAATATGTCTTAACGTTATAGGAATATTAAAATTATATTTTAGTTGTATTTTTAAAATTTTATTGTTTTTAAATTATTGAAAATATTTAAAGTCCGCATAATAAAACTGGAAAGATAATTTTTATTAAATAATACAGACGCATAATTCTTATTCTTCTAATTTTGGTTCCCGAACCAATCTCCGATGTCTGTCTCGTTCCACGGTTCCACTATGTGACAGAAATCCATCTCGGTCTTGGGTCTCCTCTTTGCCACAATAGCTTCATCCGCCGTATTTTGGTCTGGAATACTCGACGAGCTGTCTTGTGGAATTCCTGCCAAACTTGGTTGATTATGTTCGAGCTAAAATTAAAGAAGACGAGAAAATTTGAAAAATAATTAATATCAAAACTAAGAATTAAAAAACTAATATAGGAGAAACTAAACTTACCAGGAAATCATCGAACCATGATGGTTTCAGGGTGATAGGAACATTGCAAGTGAGACAGCTCACAGACTAGCGATTTTCGATGATGCCGCTTATGACACTACAAGAAATAACGTTTTTACGACTGTACTTTTAATTGCAGAATAGTCGTTAATCACCGTTTTACGATAATATTACAACTAAATATAGTAGTTGTAAATCCATAGTCGCTAAATCGCATAGTCATACTATTAGTCGGCGAGTTACGACTATATATACGACTAACATCAGTAGTCGGCGATTAGACGTAGCTTAATCGCAATATATAAGGACTAACTTTCGACTACATGGCGACAACTATGCGACTAAAGGATGTGTCCACACGTAGTCGGAGAAACATAGTCATCAAATAGTCGTTAAAAGAAGTGACTAATGGACGATTAATATGTGACTGTCTAATATCGTCACCAAGTAGTCGTAACAATTGACCACTATGTACCGATTGTATAACGACCATATTAACGACTATCCAGCGACGAATCGGAACACCCAAATACGATTATGGTACTGATTCGGTCACTACTTGTCGACTATTACGTGACTGTCAAACATAGTCACAACGTAGTCGTAATATAAGGTGACTATTTGGCGTTTGTTTCTTGATTAACTTACTGATGATCTGACGACTAACAATAACATCAATATATAATTATGGTAAGCATTTTGCTATTAATTAGCGACTATTGTATGGCTAAATTAACGACTACGCATCGTCTAATCGGAACAACCAGATTCGATTATGGTAATGATTGTGTCACTACTTTCCGACTACTGTATGACTGTAGTATATAGCCACAACTTAGTCGGAATATAAGGCGACTATTCGGGAAATTAAAATACGCTGATGGTAATTTTTTTTTTTTGCGAATAATTGAGGACTATTTTTTGAATTTTCTTCGTAAAAACAAGAATCTGGAATAATTAAATTTACGATTTGGTAATTGCTGATACCGTTATTTGAATTGTACAAGGAATGTAAAAGACATTTGCTTCAAAATAACAATAGTATATAAACACAAACAATCTAAATACGCAAACACCAACATTAAGGAGTTGCCAAATACTATACCAAAAATTAAGAAGTGCAAGATTCAGTGATAAGTAATCTATGATGCGGATGGTGTTGTATTTTACGTTGACCTTCCTTCAGTTGCTCTTGGCGGGCCACAAACGTTGAAAAGTGTCTGGGTTGTCTATGCTTGCCCATTAATGGATTTTTCCGACTCCATAGGGTTTTACTCGTCCATCATTCTCAGGAGCCTGTGATAATTAAAGACAGTAAGAAAAAAACAATTAGGTAAAGAACATAAGATTTGACCCCCCCCCCCCCCCCCCCCCCCCCCCCCCCCCCCCCCCCCCCCAAAAAAAAGTAAAAGCATGAGATGATTTTACAAGCATGGATTGTGAAAAATCTTACTTTCACTCAGTAAATATGTAGTTATATTCATATTTTGAGATCTCCCGAGGTCGCAGTCCGATGCAGTGTTTATGCAGTCGTTTGGAGTGCTGGCCATGTCTTTCATCCGTCATTGACAGATAGCCACAAAAAAATGATTAAGACCAAAGTTATGGATGGTTTGGTCATGTCTCAAATGATACAAAGTCTATCTTTTAAACGCCCAGACAATCGAACATAGCAAAACACAGGGAGTAGTTAAATAGAGACATAAAATTCAATTTCTTGCTAACTATAGGATTAACATCCTAACCATCAAACTCTAACTCATCAAACACT
Source organism: Orychophragmus violaceus (assembly GCA_030180135.1). NCBI lineage: Eukaryota > Viridiplantae > Streptophyta > Magnoliopsida > Brassicales > Brassicaceae > Orychophragmus > Orychophragmus violaceus. The sequence goes on from CM058234.1 coordinate 27,790,965, forward strand.
CATTATAAACAAAACAACAAACTTATCCAGGATATGGAGACCATATTGAAACTGAAAGAGGAATATAATAGTTGTTTACAACCTGTAAAACCAAATTCAGTTGTTCCAAAACTAGCTAACCACAAGAAAATCATAAGCAAACCCACAATCAGACTCAGAAGCAATCCCGTTTCTAAAGCAAATAAAAGGTCAATCAAGTGAGGGTTTTTCACACATCCTAACGTCATATCTTACCCATAGCTGTAGAGCTCTTATCACGGAGGGTTTCGTGATTGAGAGATTCAAAGAAGAGTTTGATAGGGTCGATAGGGTTTCTGCCAAAGTTAGCGATTAGACTGAGAGCCTCAAATAAGAGATTGAACGAAGAAATACCATTTTGAGATTGGTGGGCATAGAAGAGGATTTGGAGAGAGATTAGCGAGATGAATAAAAAAGGATTTCAGAGAAGGAGAAGAACATAATAAAATCAGGGTTTGTCGTTATTGAGGAATTCTTGACACTTTGTCGAAAATTATCGGGTTTAGGCGGGTAATTGAAATATTTTGTGCTTTAAAATTGGGTTTTGATTTTCCGGATTTTTTGGGTAAATTTTTTGAATTTATACTTGTACGCGTAACTTACTCATTATATATTGCTTTTTAATGCTTCAATTTTTAAATTTATACTTATCTATATATTTACCCAGACTTTTTAAGAAATAGTTCACAGTGAAATTAAGGAAATACTTTGGGACTTGATTGTTATAACATTTGGTTTCTTTTAGAGAACATACATAATAAAATATTTTATGTTTAACGTTATACAACAACCAGAATCCGTAGGATATATCCCATTAATTACATAAAAGACTATAAATTACATATATAATAATAAAACACACATAAACACAAATCTTACCACGTTACATATAAAATACCAATTGACTTAAGCATTATTTCCATGATGCTCCCATATATATATCTTATCTTGATATTTGGGTTTAGGGTTTGGGGTTTAGTATTTAGGGTTTATGGTTTAATGTTTGTGTTTAGAGTTTAGGGTATATACAGGGTTTATGATTTAATGTTTTGGTTTAGAGTTTAGGGTATATAGGGTTTAGAGTTTAGGGTATATATACGGTTTAGGATATCTTGTTTGAGTTTAGAGTTTATGGTATATTGTCATTTGCATTTATAGTTGTAGATATTGACAAAAAATTTAATAATTATAATATTACATAAAAGACTATATAAATTACATATATAATAATAAAGCACTCATAAACACAAATCTTACAAAGTTACATATAAAATATCAATTAACTTAAAAATTATTTCCCTGATGCTCCCATATATATATGATCTTGATATTTGGGTTTAGGGTTTGGGGTTTATTATTTTGAGTTTATGGTTTAATATATGTGTTTAGAGTTTAGGGTATATATAGGGTTTATGGTTTAATGTTTGGGTTTAGAGTTTAGGGTATATATAGGGTCTAATATTTTGGATTTAGGGTTTAGAGTTTAGTGTTTAGGGTTACTCCTTCTATGTTGGCCAAATTGTCTGATATGTGTTACTTGGCATAATTTATAACCAAGTTCTCGTTGATCTTTTTATTATTAAAGTGTTTAGTTTATTTGAGTAATTCACTGTTTCAAGTGTTTTCTTTGGGATGCAATAACGCTGAACCATCAAACAAAATACTAGATATTGGTAGAAGTTGTAGTAGAAAATAGTATATATTGGTAGTGGAAAACATCTAATGTGAAATTGGCAAAACATATATAAATACGACATCAACGATTACAGGGAAATCAGGAGAAGTTGTTATCTATCAATCTGCAGAAGAAAGCAGTCTGCATAATCCAGAAACATTGGTCGCAATAGTCCTTAAAAATTGGCCACTTAGAGCGCCAAGGGTCGAAGATAGAACATCGGCAGTGTTGCACACGATCAATACTGTTTTCATCACGTTTCACTTTGAACCAACCAGGAAGCGATCTTCCCCAAGAACTATGATCCAAACGAGGTAGTTTTAATCTTAGTTGCTCTGCGTCTTCTCGAGTAAATTCATATATACCGAAGAGTTCATCATCTCTGTCTTTCCTGAAGACTTTGCGTATGCATCCATACACATACTTGCTTAAGATGCATCCATATTTTGCAGCCGCCTGTATGCGTGCGTGACCTTCATTTCTCTTGTTATTGAAGAAGAAATATGAAATTCCTTTGAGAAAGATGGCTGATGTGTTTCCTGCATCGTAGCAGATTTCATTGAATTTTGTCCAGTCAAATCCCGGAGCCCAAACATAGTATCCCATCTGTATTAGATTAACCGAGTTGAAGAACTCCTGTGATGATATAGTTGTGTATATTGAGTCTTTAACCTGGTTTTCGAGTCTATTGAGTCTTCTACATTTGTAGGCTTGCGTTTGGAGCAAAGAGTGATATTATAGGAACCATTTCTGGTGATTGGTGCAACGAGCTGAAGTTGGTGTCTCGACCACGAGCTGGATGTCGACCGACACTGACCTTGGTGTCGGTCGACACTGAGCGCGACAGAGCCTTATACGCGAGTTGAAGACAAGTTTTGAAGAATTGCAGAATTGCCCAGAAGTTTCCCCTAATTCTAATCTAGCCCCAAAACGAGTTTAGGAGTTTTAATTAGGTTTTCAGACTCATTAACACATATCTTTGTTCTTACTTTTGTTCTTGCTTGGAGATTGAGAGATTTGTGCCAAGGGGCTGTTCTTGCTACTTTTAACCTTTGAGAGAAGGATTTCGAACCCTTTACTTATCTATTCAGTCTTTTGGTTTTCTATTCAATGATGTGTTGTTATTCTGATAATATGTCTGAGTAGTAACCTAGTTAGATTTAGAAATTCTCATAAGGGTTTTATGCATGTTTAGACAACTGATTGATTAGGATTCTAAATCTATTCGTTCATCGCCTAAGTTGCACTTAATACTGAATTCTGGATTGATCACCTAGGGTTTAGATCTGAGATAATTAAATTAGCACAAGAGTGTGAGTTATAATCTGAATAAACTTAGTGTGAGCAATTTGACTAGATACAAAGAGATTTGGTTTAGGAGAATTGTGAACCGAAGAACCTGTTCTTAATGCTTGTTTAGAACTCTAGGATCACAAAGAGATTTGGATCGCTAGGTTGCTAGATATAGAAATAATCTCAGCGAGAGTTGGATTGTTTAGCATTGTGTTTCTAGTTCTTGAACTCAAGTTTAATCTAAATCCGGTTAGTTAAGTGTCTAGCATTGTATGATTCCCGAGAACTTCCTAAGTCTGACGCCTTCTTCCTATTGAAAACACACCTCTGTTTACTTGCTTTCGTTTATTGCTTTCTTCTGATTGATTTAGCTTAACTTGAGAAAATATAGTATATCGTATGAAACGTGAGTCCTTGTGGATACGATACCCCTGAATACTACAATAGCATAACTGTGCACTTGCAGTAGAATAGGGATTAAATATTGCTCTATCAAGTTTTTGGCGCCGTTGCCGGGGACTCAACTGAGTTCGCCGATAGATTTTGTTTTAAAGTTTAGTCTAAGTCGTTTTTTATTTCTTTGTTACTGATTTTTCTCGGTTTGGCTTGTTTTGTTGCTGCAGGAATCGATATCAGCATCCAGTGTCGACCGACACCTCTCTAGTGTCGCCCGACATCGAGCTCGAGACCAGTGTTTTGAGTTCAGTGTATGCCTAATCGACACACCCAAAGCAACCAGAGCGAAGAAATTTTGAACCTCAGGCTTGAGGAGCTTGCTAAACTTGAGAGAACGAACAGAAAGGGTCAGAGAACTTCAAAGATGATGAACAATCGTTTGATTTTGAGACCAGATGCTGAGGGAGTTCTGAGAGACCAACAGAACAACCCGTACAATGATCAGGGGCAAAGGATTGATGCCCAAGGGCAGGTGATCCCTGAACCTGAGCAGCCTCAAGGTGAGAGGCAGATGGTCAATGCTGGAGGTAATGGACAGCAACCTAATCCTCCTGCTGCTGAGAGGACTCTTGCTGACTACAACCGACCCGATGAGTTTTATGCTAACCGGTCAGCAATTGTACCTCCTCCTTTTGAAAGGAATGAGTTTGAGCTCAAGACTGTCTACTATACACTTCTGAGGCAGCATCCTTTCCATGGTCTTCCACATGAACAACCCATGGACCACATTGAGGATTTTGAAGCCTTCGTCACTGGGATGAAGCACAATGGAGTGGGTTATGACTTCCTTTTCCTCAAGCTTTTTCCATACTCTCTTGCTGGAGAAGCTGCAGCTTGGCTTAAGCAACTTCCACCTGGGAAGTTAACTACTTGGGATGCAGTGAAGAGAGAGTTCCTGCGACATTTCTATGATGATGCTCGCTCCGATCAGCTCAGACAGGATCTTCTGACATTCACTCAGGGACCTACAGAGCCACTTAAGTCTGCTTGGGTAAGGTTCAAGATGTACCAACGAGACTGTCCCCATCATGGATTCTCTGAAGTTCAGCTGCTGGGCATTTTCTTCAGAGGTGTGGATCTCTGGTACCAGTCCACGTTGGATGCTGCCAGCAATGGTAACTTCAACACAAAGACTCCTGAACAGGCTAGAGTGTTGATTGAGAACTTGGTGAGCAGCAATAGTACCAAGACTGCAGATCAGAGAAGGAAGGAGTCTGGTGGAAAGGTTGATCATCTGCAGATAGCTGAGATGAAGAACAAGTTGGATACTGTTCACAGCTTGTTGACTAGTAAGAAGCATGTCCACTTTGCTCAAGATGTTGAAGAGTTTGGACCTGAAGAAGGCTGCACAGAAGAAGATGTGAACTACATTAGTGGTTCTGGATTTCAAGGAAACAAGTTTGGGAATCAGCAGAACAACAAGTTCTTCAATGGTGGACAGAAGAGTGCTTTCACAAGCAATCAAAACTCTTCTGGATATGGTCAGAGTGCTGGTTACCAGAAGCCTTTTCAGCAGAACAACTCCTATCAGAGGACCTATGGATCATCTTCCTATCAGACACCTCCTGCTACTAATGCTCATGAGAGTAAGCTGGAAGCTATGATGGAGCAGTTGTTGGAAGGTCAGACGAAAACTGCTGTGGATTTCAAAAAGAAGATAGATGTTGTCTATGCTGATTTGAATGAGAAGCTTGAATCCTTGAGTACACATATGAAGCAATTGGACTCTCAAGTTGCTCAAACTGCTGGAGCTATTATGAGGCAAGCCGGATTCCTTCCTGGAAGCACATATACCAACCCCAAGCATCACTGCAATGCAATATCACTGCGGAGTGGGAAGGAGCTGCACACCATCCCTATTAGGCAGATCAGTGATAAGGAGATCGAAGAGATAGAAGAATTTGAAGAAGAGTACGAAGCTGCGAAACGAGTGTCGACCGACACTGCTTCTGCACGTCGGGCGACACCCACTTCTTCGAGTTCTAGTGATAAACGGAAATCGACCGAGACCAATTGCAAGGTCGATGACAGATCGAGATCAAGCAATGTCGACCGACACCAAGCTGATGTCGGTCGACACCAGTAGCGTACAGACTCTGATGCTACAAAGAACGCTCTTATAGCTGGTGGGAAGGTGTATAAACCCAAGGCACCTTTCCCAAACCCGAAGCAGTCTAAGTTTGAACGGTTCAAGGCTAAATACATGGCTATGCTGAGCAAGCTAACTCTCCCAATGCCATTGATGGATGCTATCAACAACAACCCAGTGTTGAAAAGGTGTTTGAAACATATGTTGACTTCTGACATGGGAGATGAAGAGTGTGTGATGATGATCACTGAAGTCTGTAGTGCCGTCATTTTAAACAGAGTTCATGAGAAGCAAAATAACCCAGGGAGCTTTGTCTTGGACTGTACAATCTTCAGCAACAGATTTGAGAGGTCACTGTGTGATTTGGGTTCAAGTGTCAATCTAATGCCATATTCAGTTGCTAAGCAGATGGGAATGACAGACTTCACACCTACTAGGATCTCCTTGATTCTAGCTGATCGCTCCATGAGAATTCCTGAAGGTCTCTTGGAAGATGTACCGGTGAAGATTGGTGAATGTGTTATCCCAACTGACTTCGTAGTCCTGCAGTACAATGATGAGCCTAAGGACCCTCTTATCTTGGGCAGACCATTCTTGGCTACAGCTGGTGCCATCATTGATGTGAAAAGAGGAAAGATTGGACTAAATGTGGGTGATCTGGTGATGAATTTTGACATGGACAAGTTGATGAGACACCCCACCATTGATGGACAGACCTTCTATGTTGATACGATTGAGAATCTGGCTGCAGAATTCTTCAATCAGATGCATCCTGTCGACCCTTTGGAGAGAGCCTTAATGAGTTCCGAGCATGAGTTGGAGCTGGAGGATGAAGCTGCTACTGGATATTTGAGGCTGATGGACGCTACTGAGCAAGTGATGAACTTGGAAGTGGCCGATGACATTCAGTGTCGACCGACACCACAAGCGAATCGGTCGACACCAGCTGCGAGAGATTGGAGCGAGGAGAAAGCTCCAAAGATCGAGTTGAAGCAGCTACCGGCAGGCCTCAAATATGCGTTCTTAGGTAAAAACTCCACTTATCCTGTCATTGTCAATGCTGATTTGAATAACGCAGAACTCACTTTACTGCTAAGCAAGCTGCGCAAGCATCGCAAGGCTCTTGGCTATTCTCTTGATGATATTTCAGGTATCTCTCCGGACTTGTGCATGCATAGGATACACCTTGAGGATGAGAGCATGTCGTCAATTGAGAACCAGAGGCGTTTGAATCCTAACCTGAAAGAGGTTGTGAAGAAGGAGATCATGAAGCTGCTGCAAGCTGGGATCATCTATCCTATTTCAGACAGTGATTGGGTCAGCCCAGTTCATGTGGTTCCTAAGAAGGGAGGAGTCACAGTGGTGAAGAATGAAAAGAATGAGCTGATTCCTACGAGGACAATCACTGGTCACAGGATGTGCATAGACTACAGGAAGTTGAATGCAGCCACCAGAAAAGACCACTTTCCACTCCCTTTCATTGATCAGATGTTGGAAAGGTTGGCGAATCATCCTTACTACTGCTTCTTGGATGGTTATTCTGGTTTCTTTCAGATCCCTATCCACCCAGAGGACCAGGAGAAGACTACATTTACCTGTCCCTATGGCACCTTTGCATACCGCAGAATGCCTTTCGGACTGTGTAATGCTCCTGCGACGTTTCAGAGATGCATGATGTCTATCTTCACAGACATGATAGAGGATTTTATGGAGGTCTTCATGGATGATTTCTCTGTCTACGGACCATCTTACCATGCTTGTTTGGATAATCTATGCAAGGTGCTAGCTCGCTTTGAGGAAAAGCACCTGGTTTTGAACTGGGAGAAATGTCATTTTATGGTCAAGAATGGCATTGTACTTGGGCATAGAGTTTCTGAGGCAGGAATTGAGGTGGACAGAGCTAAGATTGAGGTGATGACAGGGCTGCAGGCACCGGATTCAGTCAAAGGAATAAGGAGTTTTCTTGGGCATGCTGGTTTTTACAGGAGATTTATTAAAGACTTCAGCAAGATAGCTAGACCACTTACTGCACTTCTCTGCAAGGATGTGAAGTTTGAGTTCACAGATGAGTGTCATGCTGCATTCAAGGAGCTGAAACAGGCCTTGATCTCGGCTCCAATTGTGCAACCACCGGATTGGAATCTGCCTTTTGAGGTGATGTGTGATGCCAGCGATTATGCAGTAGGAGCTGTGCTTGGGCAGAAGAAGGACAAGAAGCTCCATGCTATCTATTATGCCAGTAGAACTCTCGATGATGCTCAAAGGAATTATGCAACCACTGAGAAGGAGTTGTTGGCAGTTGTGTTTGCATTCGAGAAGTTCCGACCATATCTGATTGGATCCAAGGTAGTTGTGCATACTGACCATTCTGCGCTTAAGTATCTGATGCAGAAGAAAGATGCTAAGCCAAGGTTGCTGAGATGGATTTTGTTGCTCCAAGAGTTTGACATAGAGGTGAGAGACAAGAAAGGAGTAGAGAATGGTGTTGCTGATCACTTATCACGGATTAGGATCGATGAGGACGTTCCTATAGATGATTTTCTACCAGAGGAGAACATCTACAAGGTTGAGACAGGATTTCAGGCAGTTTCTGCGAGTTCACTGCCTTCTACACGGGTTGCAGAGCAGGTGTCGGTCGACACTCAGTTCATGTCGGTCGACACCCGACTCGAAAAAGCGGACGATAATCGATCAACCTCGACACCGTTTGGCCGATTAGGTACGATGTCGGTCGACATCAACACTGATGTCGGTCGACACCTGTTGCGGTTGCAGGCTGCTATTCTCGATGATGAAGCTGACATGTTCATAGCTGCAGTCGCCCAAGGTTCTCTCTCTACGAGACCTTGGTACGCCGACATAGCCAACTACCTTGCTGCAGATGATGAGCCTGAAGTATTTAAAGGCTATGCTAAGAAGAAGTTCCTTAGGGAAGTCAGGCGCTATTATTGGGATGAACCCTACTTGTACAAGCACTGCTCTGATGGTATCTACAGACGTTGCATTGCCGAGTGTGAAGTTGATAATGTGTTGTACCACTGCCATGGTTCTGAGTATGCTGGACACTTTGCTACATTCAAGACAGTGTCTAAGGTTCTTCAAGCAGGCTTCTCGTGGCCTACGTTGTTCAAGGATGCTCAGTTGTTCATCTCTCAGTGTGATGTGTGTCAGAGGAGGGGGAAGATCAGCAAGAGACATGAGATGCCACAAAACTTCATCCTCGAGGTTGAAGTCTTTGACTGCTGGGGCATCGACTTCATGGGTCCGTTTCCATCTTCCTATGGGAACATGTACATTCTGGTTGCTGTGGACTACGTCTCTAAGTGGGTTGAAGCGCTTGCTAGTCCGACCAATGACTCTTCGGTAGTTCTTAAGCTGTTTAAGACTATCATCTTCCCCAGATTTGGAGTGCCTAGGATTGTGATAAGTGATGGTGGTTCTCACTTCATCAACAAGGTCTTCGAGAAGTTGCTTAAGAAGCATGGTGTTAATCATCGTGTGGCTACTCCATATCACCCTCAGACTAGTGGACAGGTTGAGGTTTCAAACCGACAGATCAAGGAGATTCTGGAGAAGACAGTGGGAAAGACTAGGAAGGACTGGTCTGCTAAGCTGGATGATGCGTTGTGGGCCTACAGGACTGCGTTTAAGACGCCACTGGGGACTACACCATTCCATCTCCTCTATGGGAAAGCCTGTCACCTTCCAGTTGAGCTTGAGCACAAGGCTAGATGGGCTGTCAAACAAATGAACTATGACCTCAAGCCTGCAGTTGAGAGACGTCTGATACAACTTAATGAGTTAGATGAGATTCGCCACCATGCCTATGAGAACTCAAAGCTGTACAAGGAGCGTACAAAGGCATATCATGATAAGAAGATCATCTCACGCAACTTCGAACCCAATGATCAGGTACTTCTATACAATTCTCGTCTAACATTGTTTCCTGGGAAGTTGCGTTCTCGTTGGTCAGGTCCATTCACCGTTAAGGAAGCTAGACCGCACGGAGCTGTTATCTTGATGAATTCCAAAGGCGAGGAGTTCACAGTCAATGGGCAAAGGGTGAAACATTACTGGGCGAAAACTGCGATTCCAGAAGGCAACATTGTCCATCTGGATAATCCACCCAATGCCTAATCGCATTACGGTCAAGCTATTGACGTTAAACGAGCGCTGAGTGGGAGGCAACCCACTGTAGGTTAGTTTTTGTTTCTTTTGAGTCTTTGTCCTTGTGTCTTTTGATTTTTCTGGTTTTTGTGTGCTAGAACCGTCAAAAACAGGTTTGCAGACAGCAGTGTCGGTCGACACTCCATTAGTGTCGGTCGACACCAAAATCGAGAACACGGATGGAAATCGATCACGCTCGATTACGAGTAAGTCGATGTCGACCAAAGGCTAATGTTGCCCGACGTTGTCCGTGTGTCGGTCGACATCGACTGTGACCACATGTAGGATTTCTGTTTTCTCCAGTTCTCGGCTACTTATACCTTGTTCTCCCGAACCCATGCTGCGATTGCATTGGGGACAGTGCAGTCTAAGTGTGGGGGGAGGTGGCTACTGACATTGTGTTTTGTTTTCTTAGAGTCAGTCCCTTGTTTTTCACTTGTTTTCAAATTATTTTATTGAGTCAAAATGTGTATGAAACTATGATTTTTCGAGGAAATATTTCGCTGGAACAGGAACTAAGTGACCATTGAATAGACTTGCAGTAATTCTATGACTATTAGAAAACCCCAAACGGATCAACTTACCAAGGACACCCATATCTAACCAGGTATTCAGAGGATCCATCACTAACTTCACCTCTAATCCTGACTTTATTTTCTTACTTAGGGGCTTGAGATCTCTGGATCGGATTCCTCTGATGTACTTGACACAGCCTGTGATCCTGTTTGAGTATGGTTCCTGATTTTCCCCTCCCTTGAAAGTAAAAAAAAAAAAAAGAGAGATTAAAACCGAGGATAAGCTAGTAGCTTCGAAGTGGTCACGGGAGTGGTAGAGACCCCTATTACCTCATGTGTATCCATGGAAAGATCCAAAGTTACACCCCGAATAAAAAGGGAAGAGCACTGATAAAAAAAAATGATACCCAGTGGGGAAAAATCAGTTGCTAAGGGAGAAAGGGAAAAGAAAGGAACCAGAAACCGACAGTTTGGTGGTCAGTAACTGACTGAGTTGAGTCCATGTGTCCTCTGATCGATACTCCCTCTGTAAGACCGCACCTAATTGTATACAGAGGTTAGTGTGGTGAACTTGAATATCCTAATCTGATTGTGGAGTTTACTTGGGACAGTTGCTAAGTGTGGGGGAAGTATATTGTGGTCTTGACATCTGCAGGAAAGTTTTCAGTGGTTTACTAAGTGAATGTGAATGCGAAAGTTCCTAGGACGAAATGAGTTTCTGAGTTTTCAAACCTCTTTCTTATGCTTTAGTTCTTTTACTTGCTTGAGGGCAAGCAAGAGCTAAGTGTGGGGGAGTTGATATATCATGGTTTTTCTAGGTTTTCAACCATGATATAGTTGTGTATATTGAGTCTTTAACCTGGTTTTTCGAGTCTATTGAGTCTTCTACAGGTAGGCTTGCGTTTGGAGCAAAGAGTGGGATTATAGGACATTTCTGGTGATTGGTGCAACGAGCTGAAGTTGGTGTCTCGACCACGACTGGATGTCGACCGACACTGACCTTGGTGTCGGTCGACACTGAGCGCGACAGAGTCTTATACGCGAGTTGAAGACAAGTTTTGAAGAATTGCAAAAAGACCCAGAAGTTTCCCCTAATTCTAATCTAGCCCCAAAACGAGTTTAGGAGTTTTAATTAGGTTTTCAGACTCATTATCACTTATCTTGTTCTTACTTTTGTTCTTGCTTGGAGATTGAGAGATTTGTGCCAAGGGGCTGTTCTTGCTACTTGTAACCTTTGAGAGAAGGATTTCGAACCCCTTTACTTATCTATTCAGTCTTTTGGTTTTCTATTCAATGATGTGTTGTTATTCTGATAATATGTCTGAGTAGTAACCTAGTTAGATTTAGGAATTCTCATAAGGGTTTTATGCATGTTTAGATAACTGATTGATTAGGATTCTAAATCTATTCGTTCATCGCCTAAGTTGTACTTAATACTGAATTCTGGACTGATCACCTAGGGTTTAGATCTGAGATAATTAACTTAGCACGAGAGTGTGAGTTATAATCTGAATAAACTTAGTGTGAGCAATTTGACTAGATACAAAGAGATTTGGTTTAGGAGAATTGTGAACCGAAGAACCTGTTCTTAATGCTTGTTTAGAACTCTAGGATCACAAAGAGATTTGGATCGCTAGGTTGCTAGATATAGAAATAATCTCAGCGAGAGTTGGATTGTTTAGCATTGTGTTTCTAGTTCTTGAACTCGAGCTTAATCTGAATCCGGTTAGTTAAGTGTCTAGCATTGTATGATTCCCGAGAACTTCCTAAGTCTGACGCCTTTCTCCTATTGAAAATACCCCTATCTTTACTTGCTTTCTTTTATTGCTTTCTTCTGATTGATTTAGCTTAACTTGAGAACATATAGTCTATCGTGTGAAACGTGAGTCCTTGTGGATACGATACCCCTGAATACTACAATAGCATAACTATAAATACTAGAGGAATTATTTTCTAGTGTTTTGTGAATAGTGTCACACTATATTTGGTGTAACACTATTCACAACACTATACATTAATACAACACTAAACATTAAAATATTGTGGTCCAAATATACTAATTCTGATAATTAGTACGATATAATTTTTTCACAATTTGTAACTTACCATTAATTGAAAAAATCAACCCTACAATATTCTACTAAACTTAAATAAAATATCAAATGGATGATTGATAGAGGAACTCAACATAACTAGCTACACGAACCCTAAGATCTTTAGACATCTTATTCAATAGTTACAAGTGTGGGGGCAAGTGTCAAACAATAGTTCTTTAATATGCCATGTGTAACATATTAGTTCATGACTAGCCATTAAGTGCACCGGATTTCGATAAGATATTTACATTGATCGAAGACAAACTTAACGTACAAATAAATCTAACTAAGGCCCGCCAAACCCAATATATTTATGGCGCCTAAATTACCATAAACCGCAAATACCCTAACCATTATAACCTCTCTCAAATTCAGAGAGTTTTTCAAATTCCGTTCGTCTTACATTTATTTTCTCAACGGAAAATCTATTGCAAAAAAGCAATGGAACAAAGGCAATACCAATTCCTCTAGGAGCAACGATGAAATGGAGTTTGAGATTGACGGTTCTTCGGTGTTGGATGTACCAAGGGGTCTTCTCTGGAAAAACCATCAAGCTACTTTTGGTGGATGAACATGTTATCTCTCTATCACAGTTCATGCGATGTTTATAGTTTTGATCTTACACTGTATAAACTTCTAATCTTACGCTGTTTGAAGTTTTAAGTCTTCCACTTTTTAACGATAGGGCCAAAGGATAGAAGGCGAAATGTGGGGTGATTACGTTGAAATCTTTGAGTGGCTGGTGGAATCTGAGGGCCAGTGGGTACAATGGGATAATGTTCATACCCTTGATAGGACAATGTTTGACCGCTTGACAGATAGTTTATTCTCTCTGTGTCGAACCAGTTCAAGTGTAATCTGAAAAATTCCATACCCTAATGGCCAACACTACTTAGATTTGAAGCCTATACATGGCTTTTCAAATGGCACTATAGCTAGCACATATCCAATCGGTATAGTTTTTTGGATTTCAGGTTAATAATTTTATGGGATTTTATTGTTTTATTATGATTTGGTTATGGATTTGTTTGGTGTTGTTATTGGTTTGAGATATAGATTTTATTGGTGTTGTGCTTGGAATTGATGGCTTCGTAAGATATCCAGTGGTTACTGCATATGATCCATAAACTTATTTCTGGAGGCGTCTTCAGGTAAAATTCACAATTAGAAATTTGGAGTAAGTATATGATCTATTTATTTCATGTACAATATTCTTAGAATGTCTGAAAGCTGATTTGTAGTAAATATTGGCAGAAATGAGTCATTGGATTGTGTGGCCAATGACGATCTTGCTGTTAGGATGGTTAGGGCATGGAGCAAAAGTCCGAATGGGATATTGTTCTGCTTATTGCAGTGCTTTAATATCGGCCAATTACAGTGGTGGTATGATGAAACATCAAACCTTTTTGTAAATTCGTTCCAGGTAATGTAAAATGATAAATAATTAAAATTTCTTTGTTGATTAGGGTTGGTGAGGTTGGAGGCAATTCAACGAGTTTCTAAGATACTCTTTGATGCGTATGAAGTTGAAGAGTTCCGTGATTTTGTCCATAGGTATTTATCTCACAACTCATAATCATATAGTATAGATGTTTATGCTTTTTTTTTTTTGGGATCTTATGTGTTATTGTTTTAATATGATTTTTTTTGTTCAAGTACCCTAAACCTCCTATATGTTAAGAATGTTGGGTGTGGTTTGTTGAATTTGCGAAATGAAGAACATACTTATGGTTTATGAATTTAAATTAAGTTTGTATATATAACCCACACTTTGTTTATGGTTTTCTCTAGTATTTCCGTTTTTGTCAACATGATTTTCTTTAGTAATTTAGTATTTTAACCGTATTCCATGATATCTATAAATTGAAAAAATAATCAATGATATTTTGTTCATTGACATTAAACATGATATTTTGTTCATTGATATTAAACATGAAAAGAGTATGTCTTCCAAATTATAAAATTTTAATATTTTAGAAATTCCGCGCATGACCGCGGTACCTAAACCAAATGTCACGGTAAATTATCATTAACCGATCGAAATACCCTAACCATCATAACCTCTCTAAAATTCAGGCAGTCTCTTCCTTTCCGCCGTCAAAATACCCTAACCATCATAACCTCAGAATTTTGGCTCTCCTATCGCAAAGAAAACATAGACGACAAGAGAAATGGATAAGAGAAAGGCATGAACCCCTTTCACTCCCTTCATCGTTTCTTATTTTGATTCTTCTATTATCTATTGAATCATTTTCTTCCATTGATCTGCTTGTGCCAATGTGTTAAGATTAGAAAAATAGCTACTCGTTACCTTAAAAAAAGGCGATTATGAAGCACGAGATACTCTACGTTCAAACTTCGATATTGATGTTTACATCTTATTTAAATTACAATATGTCTGTTTTCAGAAATATTGTACCATTGAGTTTGATAGAGCTTCAAAAGGAAACCATGGAAGAGCTGGTTTAGGAGTTGTTCTGCGTGATTCAGATGGAACTGTTATCTCCTCCTACCGTGAAGGATTAGGCAATACAACAAACAACGTTGCCAAATATAGAGGTTTGAATCGTGGTTTGGAGTCTGCTTTAGAAAAAGGTTACACACATGTGAGGGCCTATGGAGACTCTCAGCTTGTTGTTAAACATGTCAGTTGCTTTACATCTAATGCCTATTTTCTCTCTTGAATCTTTATCTTTAGACTTTCTTATAACTATCATTAAACAGATGCGGGGTGAATGGCAAGTCAGAAGCCCGAAAATGGTTGAGCAGTATAATCAGGCAAAAGTGTTTACCAACCAATTAAAGTCATTCGATATCGAGCATATTGCACATATCCTTTTGTGTCTTTAACATTCGATTTGTAGATGCTTAAGATTTTCTGAGTTTGTCTAATTTCCATTTGCAGGAATACAACTCTGAATCTGATAGCCATGCAAACTACGAGACCCATCTCCAATGTGAGAAATGAATCTGCAATAATGAATTCAATTATATTTTCCCAGAAATTAGTCAAAGTTCGATGTTGTTTTCGATCTTCTATGATGCGTATTCAGATGGCCATACACAAGTGATTGCAGGCAGGAAGTACTACTGAAGTAGAGATATTCGTGGTCTTCATGCTTAGAAGTTAGAAGAACATGCATCTACGCTTTTTTCTTCTGTTTTTATTTGTTTTCTAATCAAAACATGTTCCCTTTTGAAGAACAAATCAATGTATTTCGTTAAGCACGAAGGATTATGAACAATCAGTTTCTTATGGTAAATTTAACGCATAACAATTAGAGATTATGAAAGAAAAGCATACACGGGTCATTCTCATTTAATAATGATTATAATATATATATACCAACTTTGATAATCAATTAAGACTATTAGCACGTATAAACAAACTATATTATTATTACTAAATAAAAAATACTATATGATACGACCCAAACCCAACTACTTTGTGACACAAATAATGAGTGGCATATTATTCATACCAATAGCGACAAATAAACGAATTCGTTACTACTATACACGAAGTAGCGAATTAGTCGCCCATGTACTGACCAATTTACGATTTTTCTACGACTCCACACATCAGACGTAAACTAGTCGCCATATTACCGACTACGCTGCGACTCTAGTTTCTGGTCTCGACAATGGTCGTTAATCAGTCGTAATTCGGCGACTAAATTGCCGACAATCATTTTTGGTCGTATATTAGCCACTAATACACGTCCATATATTTGTAGTCACAAAATAGTAGCAATATTGTCCCCAAATAGTCACCAAATGTTACGACTACACATATAGTCGCAAGTTCCAGTCGCAAAAACGCTATTTTCTTGTAGTGTGACAGAAGGTATCGCCGCGTTATAACCGAACCAAATGGTCAGGTTTTAGCGGGACGGGTTAAGAACATGAAGACGTTCCCTACCCGGTCACATGATTTCTCTAGGGAGTGAATGGGAAGATGCTCCATAACATCAAACAAAGACGGTGGAAATATCTTTTCTAGATTTCATAAGATCTTTGGAATGTTTTGCTCCAAATTTCTGATGCCGTCAACTGTAAGTGACATCGTGCATATATCCCTGTAAAAAGCTCCAACCGCTGAGATTGCTTTATGAACATCTTTTGGGAGGAGATGAGCAAATTCAAATGGTAGGAGTCGTTGCGTCACAACATGCCAATCATGGCTTTTCATTCCGATAAAATTTCCTCCATCAGTGTCAACACAGTTACGCAAGTTTGAAGCATAATCGACAAGGAATTTAACATGTCGCATAATCCAATCAAAGAACTCTTCCTTCGGCTGCTGGTCTAACTAATACGCTAAAATTGGACATTTCTCGTTCTTTTGAAGATGAAGTTCAGGCCGAGCACAAATTTCTGGCAAATTAAGCCTAGACTTTACATTATCTTTCGTCTTCCCTTGCACATTGAGAACAGTGTTCATGATGTTATCAAAGAAGTTTTTCTCAATGTGCATGACATCAAGATTATGCATTAGTAGTTGGTCCTTCCAATATGGTAAATCCCAAAAGATGCCTTGCTTGTGCCAGATGTGTGATAAACCAGCTGCGTATACATTTTCATGCTCATTTCCACCGCAACCAGGATTTCTTAGCGCATCAAATGTTCCTAAGAGCCCCAAAGTAGCCTCCCCGCTGTCTTGGGGAGGAGGATCATCAAACACTTTTCTCTTCTTCGTAAAAAGTTTTGTGTTTCTCTGATATGGATGATCCCGCGGTAGAAATCTTCTATGACAATCAAACCAACATGATTCGCATCCGTTCCTCAACTGGAATGCTTCAGACTTTTCTTGACAACAAGGAGATGCCAACCTACCATGCGTTGTCCATCCAAATAACATACCATAAGCCAGGAAATCACTAATGGTCCACATTAGTACAACCCGCATCTGAAAATTTTGCTTGCACGAGACATCATATGCTTCAACACCGGGCTCCTATAACATTTGCAACTCATATATAAATGGCTGCAAGAATACGTCAAGTGATTTTCTTGGATGCTTAGTACGGAGAGGAAAAGAAACTCTTGACGCATGCACAAAGATGGCGGTAGGTTATAAGGAGTCAAAATCACTGGCCACAACGAATATTGTCTTACATGCCTCTCAAATGGGTTGAAACCATCTGTGTATAATCCGAGGTACACGTTACGTGGCGCATACGCAAAATCCGGATATACTCTCTTAAAATGTTGCCACGCCTAAGCATCTGACGGATGTGCAATTTTTTCTCCTCTTCTATGCTCGGCATGCCATCTCATTTCCCCCGCAGTTTGTTTAGATTGGTATTATCGCTTCAACCAATCAGTTAACGACAAATACCACATTCGTTTCAACGGAAATTTACTCTTCCCCTTGTATCCTGATAGCGCGGATGCTTACAAAATTTACATTCTAGACGGTATTCATCTTCTAGCCAATATATCATACGGTTGTCGATGCACACATCTATCATCTGGTACGGTAATCCAAGCCCTTTAACAAGTTTCTCGACCTCGTAGTATGAACATGGCGCAAGATTATCTCCAGGAAGAATATCTTTCACCAAATTGCAAATCGCATCCACACATTCCTTCGCCAAATTTTAGTTCGTCTTTATGCCAATTAATCTAGTAGAAAGATGATAATGGCGAATGACCCTCTTTGCAACCTTCATAAAGCGGCCGCTTCGATGCATCTAACATATCAAAAAATCCCCTAGCTTCTATATTAGGTTCCTCATCTACTCTAGGAATCTGATATTCACATACTTCCTGAATATTTTATCGATATGCATCATTAACCATCTGAACGGTACCTACACCAAAATCTACTT
>CM058234.1:29609607-29824871 GCA_030180135.1 Orychophragmus violaceus
GGGACTAAACCTTATATGGTACTCAAAAGAGTATTTACCAAATTCATCGTTTACCACCAAATCCATGTATATATTAATAGACAACACGCATTCGGACTATAGGCTCGTTACGAAAATTGGGACATGTGAGGGGAACTAAGAACGTCTTGGCAACAACCTTCCATCGGACTTTTAGATCTCTAGTATAAATTCACACACCTTTTTATTCACTCTCAACGTTTGCTAGTTCACCTCACATAATTTACAACAACTCGAGATATAGAGCTTCTTCTTTGATGAGAAATTGAATAAAACAAAATGAAAAACCAAAAAAAATAAACACATCTAAAAAATAAGAAGTAATATGAATGATTTCGGATCATTTGATTAAACTTTTAATGATTCCGAAGAATACTACCATGACCTGAAAAACAATTAGAGAGAAAAATTCTTGTAAAAATGGAAGATGCAAATGATTTAGTTTCTAGGCCACCAACTTCACCTTATATAGGATTAAAATAATTTTCTCAAAAGATTGATATATGCCAAATAATATTTTTTCAAATTCGAACTAATAAATATTGAGAAAGATATTATGTTTTTTTTAGGAAAGTGAATTAAAATGAATAAAAATCGATTTGATGACATTCTCGTATATAAGTCCAATTCCAAACCCTTTAAGTTATTTTGCCTTGCCATGTCACCATTCCACATCAACATTATCCTCTTCTAGAGGCCTCTCGTGTTGACACTTCAGATTTCGCCCAAAATTACTTCTCATTTATATGTATAGATACTCTTAGTATTCACACAAAAAAGGATTTATCCACCATTAATTTTAGAGCGTTGTTGTTGAAAACTAAGAATTATTTTTTCTTAACTTAACTTAAATTTAGAGCGTTATGTAACACTCTGATTCTAAATTATATATTTTATAAATAATTAACTCAGAATTAATTGATTTTTAGACGAACTCAATGTCTTCTGGTGCCAGATCGATAAATGATGTTAACGCTATATAGCTGATGGGTATCCTTACTTGACTGGGCAGCTTGGAAACTAGACTGAGATGGACCATTCGCTAGTTAAACTCACCTAGATCATGTAAGAAACATGGTTTAGTCGGCTTATTTGGGATCAAATTAAATCAAAGATATGACCAGTGTGCTTGGGCTGATGGGAATCCGAATAATCGAGGAAAACGTAGCCAAGATCAATAGAAGGATCGAAGGCTTAATTTCTACTCAGTTGGATAAGCTGTTTAAGATATTTTCCGAGATAAACCAGCTTGGCCGGATTTGACGGACTTGATTGGCGATTATTCAGTTCAGCCAGCTTTTGTCTGAATCAAACACTGTTGGTCAAGATTCAGACATAATTTGGTCGGATTTCAGACAAGACAGTTAGGACTGTCGGCTTAAGCTCAAATCAGCGGATAGATTGATTGAATGGTTTCGGCGGGAACAATTATTGGCCAAAACGCAGTAAATCTGCCCAAGGAAAGAAAGCGGGAACGAATATCTGGCTAAATCCGCGCGACTTAGTGTTATTAGCACGGGGAAACGGTTCAAACTACGCTGGCCAATCAGAAAGAAGCAAGGACAGTTTTCGCTGGGGAAAACCACCCATTAAGTCGCCCTTAGGCGATTTTATATCATTATATCATTTGAAGGATCAGGCGCAAGAAATGTTAGAAACCGACTTAACTGAAATTAAAAACTAACTAAGGTGAGTGTTCTAGACCGATCTATTGTTTAGTTGTTTACTTGCTTCATTTCCTTAATTTATATTGCTTGACTCTATTCAACGTTGTGCTATTTGGCTTGATGATCGATCCGGACTACATGGTGATTAGTCTGGCCGAATTTTGTCTTGTAATTGACTTGATGAACTGATGAGGGCTATTCCTTCAATCATCCTTTTCTCAGGTTTGATTAAGCTAAGGTTATGGCTATTTCAAAACTTTTTAACTTTGTTTATAACCTCCTTATAAAGTATTTTAGTACATGGATGTGTTCTGTATTCTCTGATCGAGTCTATGATAGTTTTGTTTGTTAAATTGGAGATAGGAAAGATGATTCAATTCATTTGTTTGATGTTCAATGTTAATTTGTTGTGTTATAAAGATATATTAATATATAGTTATTGAGTAGGTAGATAGTGGGTTCGAGTCCCATCTAGTATGTGATATCATGGATTCGAGTCCTGCTGAGTGATGATTTGATAGATGGTGGGTTCGATTCCCATCTAGTAGGTGATATTGGGGGTTGGAGTCACCTGGGGGATGATGTTTTATATGGTGGGTTCGAGTCCCGCCGGGTGTCGTGTAGGACGTTGTTTGGGCACTTTAGGTGTCGTGATTGTACATGTGTAGGTTAAACTTATTTATTGGGAGACTAGGACCGAGTCCATGGACTTGCTTTTTAGCATTCCATACCTTGTTGAGTGACACCCTTGTTGCTCACCCCTCTTTCTTTCCCTCTTTAACATGTGAGCTTGTCGAGAAGATGGATGCTTAAATGAGAAGGGTACTTTGGGGTTTTATCGTGTTTTCCGTATTTCTTTTTAGA
This sequence comes from Orychophragmus violaceus, assembly GCA_030180135.1. Lineage (NCBI taxonomy): Eukaryota > Viridiplantae > Streptophyta > Magnoliopsida > Brassicales > Brassicaceae > Orychophragmus > Orychophragmus violaceus. Next base: position 29,612,157 of record CM058234.1, read on the forward strand.
TGTTGCATTTTGTTTAGTTACGTTTATGGTACATTGTTGAATTAGTCATTTATGGTTGTTATATAAGATTTTAGAGTCGTATTTTAGGGTTAGTGGCAAGCTGTCTCGAGAGTGGAGGAGAAGGGTGTTACATAGACGTTCACATCTGGTTTTTCTATTGGTGTCTTTGGCCTTGTGGAGTCGTCAACGGTTTGCTCTGTCGGAGGCATGCTGTATTTCGTCTGGTTTTCCGGTGTTTGTGGTGGTGGTAGCGGTAATGGCCACTTCTCGGCTTTTAAATTTGCCCTGGCTCTCTGCAATGATTATCCTTGATGGTGGATTTGTTTGTGGTTAGCAATTTCTCGTGATTTGTTATCACTCCTTCTTGGTCGCTGCTTGTGGTGGACTCTTGTTGTTCAGTGTTGTATTTTTTGTTATGCCTTGCTATAGTATGTGGTCTTTTTTGTTTGTGTTAAGCGATCGATTTCATCGATTCGTTCTAATTAGGACTCATTTACCTCTTCGGGAAGGACATTATTTACAGGCTAGTTATGATGTGTTCCGGGTTAATCCGGTTTACTTTTCCGGTTCGTCTATTGTCCTTCAGCCGGTGGTTTGATGGGTTCTGTAGTATCTTATCTTTTCCATTTGTTCCACATCATCGGTATTACTCTTTTAGATACGGGATTTGTGGTCTTAGTCGTTTATCGAGCTTTGGGTTTTCTTCGATTAGAGTTATCTTTGGCTTTGTTGAATCTAGAACTTTATCCTCATTCCACCACTTTTAGATTAGTTGAATAAGAAGTCTTAATTTTTAGTCGTTTCGTTTATCGGTTCTTGTAAGGCTAACCTCTTGTATAGACTTCTGGGTAGTGAAAAGTTCTTGGTTTAGACTTGTTAGGATTTAGATTAGGTGCGGAGGAGTTAGACTCTCGTTTCGAGTTTATGTCTTGTATAATCGTCGTATTTGGATTTAGTTTGCGTGGTTTGCCCTTGCTTTTTTCCGCTTTATGCGGTTTTCTTTTGGCTACGACTATGAAGTGTTTGTGGTTTCGCGTCCGCTTTTCTTTCCACTTTTCGTTATATATAGAGTTTATGCATTTGATTTCGTTTTTAACGGATTTGCCTCCGGAGGATTTTATTCTGCCAGCTTCAGCTTCCATCAAAACATTAGGACATTGATCTCACAGTTTTTTCAGGTTTAATGTTTTTTTTTCTACAGGTATCATGTTGATAGCCGATCAAAGTTTTTGTCTAGGAATCAAGTTTATTCAGACTTTAGTTTGTGTTATGGAACAAATTTTGGTTTAATATATTAATCATTTAGATTATAAAAAAAAAAAACTTATTTGCAGTGTTATAAAATTCGGTGCAGATAAATTAAGATTCAATAAACAAAACGTTTGTAGTATACTATATAGAAGGTAATAAAACTAAAACAATATATATACATGCATTATTGCTTATGATCATGTCGTGCGTGCTTCGAAAGGATTACAATTTTTCATGGACTACCAAAAGTAATATTTAGAAAAGGAAAACAAAATGAATAACATACAATGATTTAAGAGAAGCACGTCTCTCGACAGCCACGGAATTTTTTATTATATTTTCTAATAAAACAATATAATTCCATGAATGTTTTTTACGGCTGGGCACAACTTAGTTAGGTTAGAGCTTGGTTGGTTCATCAGCTATCATCTACAAACGTTTGTGGTTACGGACTATTTCTTTTTTTTTTTTTTTTTTTTTGATAAAATGTTAAAATTTATTACTATTTTCATTTTTTACAGAGATACAAAGATAACGGAGAAGACGGATTAACCAAAAATAAACTACTAAAGGCAACCACATCTCGAATACGAACCAACGAAGAGGTACAGATCGGCTCGAGTGAAAATCTTAGAGACCGAGTCAATTCCGGACGAGAGAGCAGCAATCAAACGAAACCGTCGACCACCCCGCTTTTGCCATAGCTCCGAAGAACTAGAGTTAACATCATAGTTGCCACGAGCATCCTCCTAAGGCCAACCCTCAAAACCTCAAATGAAAAAAACCTACAGCTTCTCCGAAAACTAACGGGATCTTCGGAGCCTATGACGGACTAATTCGCCACTGTCGACAAGGAAGCCCAAGCGGGCCGTCGAAGTGTCAACTCCAATTACCATCCCCGAGTGAACGAATCTCTCAGGAACCAGCTCCCACAGGAACAAGATTAGCCGCCATAAAAACCCCGACGCCTCTACATCTCAAGTCCAGAACCGACCCACAAGCACCACCGGTTTGAACCGGAGCCAACCCGAGCTCAAATCCAATCACCACTCCGCATGACCCGCATTTAGATGGGCTAAACAAACACAAACGGACAGCAAGCAAAAGAGGCCACACTCAGAAACTTCAATCCAGTACCAGGACTAACCAGATCTAACCAACTCAAACCTAAACCAGATAAACCAGACCAGAACTGAGTTGTTGCGTGGATTTGCAACTCCACGAATCCGATACTCCACACCAAGCGAACCGCGTACAAGACACAACCTGCTGGAGAGAGCACGAGATCTAGCCGCCGGAGAGAAGAAACTGATCCTTTGCCACCGCCGCCGGGAAAGATGACAACACCGACGGAGCAGCCACACCTCCAGGCGAGCACAGAAGAAGTCAGGTCAATGTTCAAAGTCGGAGGAGCCGAGATCCCGTCCGAAGATCCCGGAGCCACACCGCCAACCCGAGCATGAGTAGACCGAAGCTTCAAGCGCCGCCATCACCGACCCCGTGAAGCCACAAGATCGACGATCTCAGTCCAAGCCCAACATCCGAGCGAGCGAGAAGACAAGCCGCACGCCGCGCCATGGACGAGCCACCGCACAGACCAACCGGAGGTACTACCGCCGAGCCATCGCCGACCCAAAGAAAGAAACTCCATCGATGAAAACTGAGCAGATCGAGAGGGAGATGCCGAAGAAAAAGCAAAACGGAAGCAGAGGGAGCCTTCCCCGGCACCGGCGAGGAGCGCCGGCCACCGGGAAGGCGGCGTCAAGGACTGGTGGAGACCGAAAACGGCGGATCCGAAGAGCTAGGGCGAACTCTCTCTTGCCTCGTGGAACGTCTCGAAAGCTCTGATTTGGTTACGGACTATTTCGTTTGAACAAAAAAAGACTTTTGTATAATTTATTATATTGATTCTATATGTATTAACGGTATTTATTTTATGTTTACATATAATTCTCTATACATCTTTCCTCAATCACTTATCAATATTAATTTTCTATATATTTAATCATATATTTTTTTCTACAATTATTAGATGTCAAAACATCATTCTTTCTTCACTAAAAGTTTTGGTGATGGACCAGATGTATAAAGTAATAAGCAGTTTATTACTTAGTTGTTTTTAATAACTAGTTAGTAATTTATTTATGATTTTGTAATGACTTGTCATTAACTATATTATCACAATAATATGATTTTGGTGTTTTAATGTTAAAATTATATTTACTATAGTATTTAAATTTTAACCGTTCTTAACCGAAATTATTTATCAACCAGTCAAAAATATTCTGTAAATACATATATTTTTAACCGCTAAATCAGTCATACAAAATGCTTACTAACACCACTATATATAACTTTCCATTTTTAAATTTTTGCAACCGCAACTTCTGCGTTTGAATCAGCTGAATCCTTTGTACTTGCTCGTATCCACTAAAATCAAATACTTGCTGTGGAAAATCAAATACTTGTTGTGACCAAACCAAGTATCAAGTAATAGTATTTTTCACACAAAAAGGTATCAAGTAGTAAAAAAAAATGACTTGCAATTATAAGTGAAGTACGAAATATAGAAAGACATTTTTAACCTTAAAACTTTCTACTAAAAATAAATCGGGTGTTGACAAAACAATATAAAATCTTCAAATAAAAATAAATTGGGTAGAAACCATAAACTAAAAATGTAATGTAAAAATTCATCAAGTTTATATATATATATATATATATATATATATATATATATATATATATATATATATATATATATATATATTAAAAGAGAATACCACCTAGAAAAACTAAATTTGATATAACATGGTATATTACAGATTATAACACTGCATTTATTTAAAATTTTTATATATTTATTAAAGGTAATACAACCAATTTCTAACTTTGTACTTGTAATATCTTGTAATATTTTTATTTTAAATATAAATCTATATTTCTTCTTTTATTATAGCAAAATATAATCAAATATTTTTAACTGATTTCATTTTTAAATAATTATTTAACGTAGTTCTAAATTAAATTTAGTTAAATTGTATATATAAAACAAAATAAAAGAGAATTATATGTATATTTATATATAGTCCATAATGATTAATATAATAAATTAATTATTAAAACAATTATATTTATAAATTATCAATAAATTTTAAATTTTGTAGGAATTTCTTTCGAAAAAATATAAATTTATAGCTTGCTAGTTTTATCAAGTATACACATAAAACAAAAAAAAATTATGTATTTTTAATATAAATTATTTTGAAAAGTAAATACTATAAAAAATATTCAAGTTACTATTAATTACACTTTAATTTATAAAATAAAAATAAAGCTAAAATATTAAAAACTTAATAAATATATTTTTAACTTGTAAAAATAAAAAATCAATAACTATTAAATATTTATATTATTCAAATATATGATTGGTCGAGTTCAAGTTGATGATTATACGATTGTATGTTTTTTGACGGGTTTTTTATAATTTTATAATTTGAATACTATAAAAATAAGCTACTTATTATTAATAAAACATTAATTTGATAAAATAAAAAAATTAAAGCTAGAATATTAAGATATATATATATTTAAAATAATAAAATATAAATATAAATATAAAAATTAATCAATATTTATATTATTCAAATATATTATGCATCAGATTATGATTGATGATTATACTATCGCAGTTTTTGGCAGGTTATTCAATCAAATAAGAAAAATATTTAAATAGAACAATTTGAATTAAAAACGGATTAGCAACTTTAACCACTATAAGATGATTAAAAACAAAATTTTATCCGCAAAACTTTTGAACTCCTATATGAACATATGTTACTTAAAATATTTGACCCGAAGCAAAATTTTTAAAATATAAAAACCATAAATAAATTGAAAGATTAAATATTTTTAAATCAATATAATACATATTAACATTGTATATTATAAATTTTACAATGACTTTTGTCAAAAATAAATATTATAAAATTATTTACAACATAATCCCATTTTAAAACTATACTATTAAAAAAACAGTTATATAATGTCAAAACTAAAATCTATAATATCGATTCTAACAACATATATATATATATATATATATTTTTTAAAGATTACAAATATCATTGATTTTATCAAAGTTTTAGTGAAATCGCGGATCAAAACTAAATTTAAATTATTTTAAACAAATTTTTCGTTAAGGAAAATGTACCCACTCTTTCACAACACGAATTAAAATCTAATTAATTTTTTAATGTACTAGCTATTCTCTCTACAGTGTCGTTAAATTATCAATGCCTATTGTTAAATCAGAATGACGTGTTCTATTTTCTTGTCAAAAAATGACATGAATGGTACTTAAAACTCAGTTTGGATCATCTACTTATGAGTTTGATATTATTTTATAACTGCAGTATTTAGATTCTACCTTTGCATGTTTTTATTCAATAATGCAATACTACTTTTTGTTTTTTTACCATTTATCGAACAACTCTTAATTATTTTATATGCATCTGTTTTTGGTCTTTTATTTATATAAATTACATATTTTAGAAGAAAAAAAAATTTGTGCTATGTTCTTATTTTATATTTATCTTTAATATAACTTAAATAATCATTGGTTTCTGTTTTATGGGTTTAGTTCTATTTTTTAGAGAAATTTTTATTTGAGATTTTTATAATCTTTTTTGTCCAATTAGTATTTCATTATATTTCATTTGTGCCGTGAAATTTTTAGTATTTTTTTCCTACATAAACTTCGTCTATCTTTTTTATAGTTTTGACATTTCTGGTTTTTATATATTCACGTTTACAATTGTTTTTCGAGTAATACTTGGGTTCATCCCTAGAGGTGAACCCTTTTGTTCACCTCCACCTTTTCTAACCAATCAAATAATTTCACATAATCTAATATTAAAAATAACTAAAATTTTTTTTAAAAAATTAAGAATAAAAAAATAAAAAACGAAAATAAAAGAAAAGAAAATATATATTATTTCGGACAAAACTTAAAAATAATTTTTTTTTATAAAAAATACTAAAACCTAAATCTTAATCTCTAAACCCTAAATTCTAAACCCTAAACCCTAAACGGTAATTTGAACCTAAAATATTAAAATTAAAACTAAATCCTAATCCCTAAACCCAATATGTAAATCTTAAAAAATAAAAAACTAAACCCTAATCCCTAAACCCTAAACCCTAATCCAAAGAGCTTAAACCCTAATCCATAAACCCTAAACCTAAAGAGCTTAAACCCTATACTATAAACCCTATCCCTAAACCCAACATGTAAATTTTAAAAAATAAAAAACTAAACCCTAATACCTAAACCCTAAACCCTAATCCAAAGAGCTTAAACCCTAAACCCAAAGAGCTTAAACCCTATACCATAAACCCTAATCCATAAACCTTAAACCTCAAAGGTTTACATTCAAAGGGTCCTTAAAATATTTGAATGTCTTTAATTCCTTAATTTTAATTTTATAATTTTATTTAAAAATAATATTACATGGCATATTTTTATTGGTTAAAAAAGAGGAGGTAAACAAATGGGTTCACCTCTATGGGTGAACCTAAGTATTTTCCTTAAAAATATTTCTTGCTTAAACACAAAAACTCAAATTAATTTTTCCACAATCATTACTAAACTAACAGCACTCTAAAAATATCTCTGTTATATTTCGGGGTAGAACTGAATTATCTAAACTGACTTGTATCAAAATCGATTGAGTGAAGAACCTTTTTTTAAAAAATTTTGGGAATTCTTTTATTTGGAATCAATTGGAGATTTCTTCTAAATCATCATATTTATAATAGAGTAATACTTGGATTCACTCCTAGAGGTGAACCCTTTTGTTCACCTCCACATTTTCTAACCAATCAAATAATTCCACATAATCTAATATTAAAAATAAATAAAATTTTAAAAATATTTTTAAAATAAGAAAATAAAAAACGAAAATAAAAGAAAAGAAAATATATTTTATTTCAAACAAAACTTAAAAATAATTTTTTTTATAAAAAATACTAAAACCTAAATCTTAATCTCTAAACCCTAAATTCTAAACCCTAAACCCTAAACGATAATTTGAACCTAAAATATTAAAATTAAAACTAAATCCTAATCCCTAAATCTAATATGTAAATCTTAAAAAAATAAAAAAAATTGAACCCTAATCTCTAAACCCTAAACCCTAACCCAAAGAGCTTAAACCCTAATCCATAAACCCTAAACCCAAAGAGCTTAAAACCTATACCATAAACCCTAATCCCTAACCCAATATGTAAATTTAAAAAAAAATAAAAACTAAACCCTAATCCCTAAACCCTAAACCCTAAACCCTAACCCAAAGAGTTTAAACCCTAATCCCTAAACCCTAAATCCAAAGAGCTTAAACCCTATAGCATAAACCCTAATCCCTAAACCTTAATTTTAATTTTATAATTTTATTTAAAAATAATATTACATGGTATATTTTTATTGGTTAATAAAAAAGGGGTGAACAAATGGGTTCACCTCTAGGGGTGAACCTAAGTATTTTCCTATTTTTAATCTAGTTTAGGTTGTCTCAAATCTCGGAGTATTACAAGATACTAGTGGTTTCGGTATAATCGGCTTCTATTGTTGTTACATAGACGTTGGTTTGGGTTTTACAGTATGATATCAATTGATTGGCTGAATATCAATGGTTATAGGACCCAGAATTTCTAGGAAGTGCTAGCGTGGATTATTGACTATTGTGTTGAACAACAAAACAAAACCCAAATAGAAAGTTTTTATCGATGTTGTAACAAGGGTAGAGTTTAGTGGTAGAGTAACATGATTTTTTTGTGGCGACGAGATATCTGAAAATCCTCCGCCTGATAAGAAATTAGTTCGAGACAATATGTCGGACGAAAGTATGTTTATTAATCCAAATAAAAAGAATTACAAATGAGGTGAATTTTTAGAAAAAAGGTAGTGAGATTAATGAGGCAGAGAACAATAATAAAAAAGTCGGAAGAACATAAGAATATAACTCGGAGCCTTTAATACAAATATTCTCTCTAAAATGTCCTTTTCTTCTTCCTTCCTTTGCTTTTGCTCAAATCTCCTTTCCTATTTTTCTTCATTTTGTTTTCAGTGGCCTTGTATTTGTTGATGCGTCTTTCCGAAATATTTGTTTTTGCCGATGTATCTTCCCGGGATATTTGTATTTGTCAATGTATCTTTCATATTATAAATAAAATGAGTTACTTTTTTACCTCACGCGGTGTGTTGCATTTTTCCCGTATTCGCTCGACCCTTGTTATGGAGATCGTCTTCCAACGACAAGTCCCCTAACTTCCCTGAGGTGTCGTTTATGTTTCGTCCGGCCTACATAATAAGGTGCTCGATATTGTCTTTATGAATCATGTTTGGGAGGAGGTTGGCCTACAATAGTTTGCCTTTAAAAATGATAGATCGGATAATAGTACTTGATTTTACGAAAACCTGTGTTGTGAGCAGGGCTTCGCTTACGCTGGTTCGGCTCTCGATCGGTGACGAATTTGCGGAGTGGGCCGACTTAATTTTTGTTCGTCCTGACCTCGTGCCTGATGCAGGACTGGGCTCGGCTTTTGGTCCCTAGGCTTCAGTTTTTAGACTTATGGCCTAAACTGTGAATTATTTCACCACTGAATCCATGAGAAACGCATTGTGCTGGACATACCCCGCTTTAACCATGTCGAGCTTTTATGCTTAAAAAATTTCGGATACAGATGATTTTTCTGCTACATTTGTGGGGAATTTGTGAACCACACTCCTGCCAGGGAGTGGGCGTCGATCGGGTTCTATTATATCTGATCATGGTACCTTCTTAAGGGTATACGTGTGTTTGATAGTTACAGTTACGCCTTGGGAAATGCTGTCTATATACCCTTTGGGAAAGGATCAAACCGTTTGTAGATTTTTTTTTGTTCTACTTTGGATATTTGGTAAGTTCCTTTCCAGTTGGCCCCAAGCTTGCCCGCATTATTTTCAGCCTTGTTTTCGAAGACTATCTCAGAACGAGGTCCCCATCGTCCAAATATCGTCCTTTGACCTTTTGATTGTAGTCGGGCTTCTTGTTGCTGGTAATTCTGGATCCTTAGTAGGGATTGTTCAGGTTCTTCTTCAACGAAGTCTAGGTGGTCCAAAATCATTTCATCGTTGAGATCGGGATTTTGCACCAGCATTGTTGGGAGAAGGGTTGGAACGCTTACTTCCATTGGTGCAATCACATCCATTCCATGGCACATAGAAAATGGTTTCCGACTTGTCAACCTTCGAGGAGTTGTTCGGCGATAACCCGTCGAGCTCGTCTGCCCAAGTTCTTTTGTTTTCCTCTAGACTCTTCTTTAGTCCATAAATTATTGTTTTCTTTGTGGTGTCTGCTTGTATGTTTCCTTGCGGGTATCTGGGCATTGGTTTTCTCAGACTTATATTCCATTTCGCTCAAAATACTTTGAATATGTTGGAGATGAATTGGGTTCCATTGTCTATGAATATCTCGTACAGAAGATTGTGCCTGCATATGATGTGTTTCCACATGAATTTCTGAACGTCTACATATTTCACATGGGTGAAGTAGTTTGTCATCACCAATAGGTAACGTTTGTCATCACCAATAGGTAACGTTTTTGCTTGAATCTCGAAAGTGGTCCTACGATATCCATGGCCCATCGCATGAACGGATAAGACGGTGTCACGATCGTTAATAGCTTGTTGGCGACCTGATTGAAGGTGCGTGCCACTGACATTTATCGCATTTCCTTGCAAAATTTGCGTAATATATTTCCAAGGTCGGCCGATAGTAACTCAGTTTCTTATATTTAATGCCAAAGCTTGGCCTCCTGAGTGATTACCTTTTGCGCCTCATGAAATTCGCGGATGACCTTGTTTATTTCTCCTCCGTCGATGCACATGAGAAGGGCTCCGACGCGCTCCACTTACATAAGTTCCCATCAAGATGAGTATATCATGCCATTTTTTATTTCAGTCTCCTTGCTGCCCGTTTTTCTGGGGGCATGTCCCCGTTCTCGATATAGGCTAAACTATCTTTACGCCAGTCGACATGGTGAGTTTCTTCTTCTGGCAAGTCCTCGTCTTCTACCGCGGGTTCTTCTTCGGGTTTGGCATCATTTTCTAGGTTTCATTTTTGGTCAATGAGACATATTCCTTTTGGAAGTTCGATGCCTGGTATGTCAATACTTTCAATGGGAATAACTCACTGGCGATTTGGACTGGAACTAGATGCTAAAGCGGCAAGGGCGTCTGCTGATGTGCTTTCTCCTTGGGGGAACTTTTTCATCAAGAAGGATTGGAATTCCTTAGCAAGGTCTTGTACGAACTTTAAATATGTATTCATTCTTTCTATTCGCCTTTCGTAGTCCCCGCTGAACTGCATGGCCATGAGTTGCAAGTCGCAGAACGCTTCGATTTTCTTTGCCCCGAGCGCTTTAGCGAGTCAGAGCCTAACAACCATGGCCTCGTACTCGGTTTTTTTATGCTGGAAACCCCAGACAGAAGGAATGCTCGAGTATTTCCCCGGGGGTGCTTCTAGGAGTATTCATATCCGATTGAGAAGAGTGGTTTCCGTACCATGTTTTTGTTTTTTCCTCGTGCGTATAGAAGAGATCCTCTAGGAGTCCCTAGATACATGGCCAATTGTTGAAGGGGATCTTCAAAAGGGTATTTTGGTAAATAATTTTAGCAACAGGGGTAAAAATGTAAGAGTTTAGTGGTAGAGTGACTTGAGTTTTATTGGGGACGATTTATCCGGAGATCCTCCGACTGATAATGCAGTAGCTTGGTAACAGGTTATCGGATGAAATTATGTTTATTAATCCAAGTGAAAGGAGTTACAAATGAGGTGAATTCTTAGAAAAAGGTAGTATGATTACTGAGGTAGAGAGCAATGTTAAAAAATGTTGGAAGAACAAAGGAACATAGTTCAGAGCCTCTAATAAGAATACTTCTCTCTAAAAATGTCATTTTCTCTCTCTCTCTCTCTAGAATTGAATGTCTTTCATTAGTGCATAGGCTCTTGTATTTATAGCATTTGCTTTCTTGTTTTCAAAATTCATAGTACGGCTGGGAGATGTCTACTTGTTTACTTACTCCTTTTAGCTTACATTGGGTACTTTTGTTAGGCAGCATTAAATGCTGAGTGAATAGATCGTTTTGTATGTAATCATAATGCTACCCTACAATATGTAGTATGGAAGGTGCAAACGACTAGCTTTGTTCCTTGCTTTCTTTTATATAAATGGGCCCGACATATTTTCATGGGCTTAGACCCCTTATAATGGTCTAAGGTGTCATCTTGAAAATAAAAAAAGATTCAGCAGTTGAATTTAGTTTCATTGTTACAATGGGAGTGTTGAATGTTTTAATAGTGAGGTGGCTTTAACAAGTGTTGAATTATTTCAAAACCGTTGAAAACCAAATGGTGAGTCTTTTCTAATTATCTAAATATGTGGCACATGTAAGTTAGTAATTGAATATTCATATTATATACTTTATTTTTCATCTCAATTATTTAACATCATTTATTTTATAATAATTATAATTATATATATATATATATATATATATATATATAAATTCATGCTCTACAAATAGAGACTTGTTTCATTTGATTTGGATACAGAAACAAAGAAAATCATTTTCTTTACTATATTCTTTTAATTAATTTCCAACAAAACTTTTTAAAAATTTAAACTTTGGTTTATACGTTCATATATAACATATATATTTGTTTTAATATGTTCATATAACATATATATATAGCATTAGTTCATACGTTCATAGAAATATATGTTTAGTTTTAATGTAGTAACTTAATTTATACATTAATTGATACCATATATACGTTCAGATATAACATACATTTGTTCATATAAGTTTGTTGTATTGTATTTTCAGTTTTTATCAATGTATGTGTTTTATTATTTTTTTATTCTCATCTTTATCACTTGTACTTTTTAAATAATATAAAAATATATAAAAATCAAAAATCATTTTATATAATTGATTAATTATTAATTATTTTAATTTAATAATCAATAATTAGTAGTATCATATGTATTCATAAAATACAAAAAAAAAGAATTAGTGAGGTAGAGAGGTGTTGAATAAATAAAATTATTGTAGATGATATAAATGAAATTGTGTTAATTATGATGTGGGAGAAAGAGAAATTGATGTGCAAGAAGAAGAGGATGATGTGGAGTGTAAGTAGGGTGTTAAATAAGTTTTCCATTGTGCATAGTCTTATTTCTGTTGACCTTTCTTTATGGCCGAGCAAATAAATTGAGAGGCGCTCATCCCACCACCAACATGGATCTTCAACAAGGGTAAGGTAAATATGTTTAGCAACATGGGTAAAAAGTGGTGACTTTTAGTGGTAACGAGGTATGCGTAGATCCTCCGTCGGATAAGGCAGTAGCTCAGAAGTAGTAAGTAAGACGAAAGTATGTTTATTAATCCAAGTGAAAGGAGTTACAAATGAGGTGAAATCTTAGGAAAATGTAGTGAGATTACTGACGTAGAAAGAAGTGTTAAAAAAGGTCAGAAGAACATAGGAATATAGCTTGGAGCCTAAAATATGAATACTTATCTCTAAAAAATGTCTATTTTCTCTCTCTAAAATTGAATGTCTTTTATTAAAGAAGGGGCTCTTGTATTTATAGAGTTTTGCCTTTATTGTTTTTGGATTCGTAGCTCGGATGGGATATGTCCGCTAATTTACCATATCCCTTTAGCTTACGTTGGGTATTGTTGTCTGGTGATATTAAATGCTAAGTGAGTAGGTCAGTTGTAGGTAAGTATAATGCGACCCCCTACGATTTGTACTATAGACAATGCACACATTTCGTTTCATTCCCTACTTTCATGAGAATATGTCTGTGATATAAATGGGTTTGGCATATTTCCATTTGCTTATTTCTCTCGACCTTTCTTTATGGTATGAGTAAATAAATGGTGGGTTCGCTCATCCCACCACCAACAGTTGTGGTGAAATCTTGAATCCAAATCATATTTTCAAGTGGTTTGATGAAGCATATTTCAAAAAAAAATTGATGTTTAGGCAAACAAGCACGCAAAGCCATACTTACGCTAATAAAGGTAGGCGATTGGCGAGTAAAAAAATTACTCATATTCATATAAAGCAAAAATGTCTAATGGTAGATACTTTATAAAAGTTTCAGTAACTTGTGTTAATAAAATAAATTTAAAAAAAAAAATAAATCCAAGAAAAAAAATCAAGTATAGCAAGTTTAGCATAAAATACGATGCTAATCAAAACTTGGCAATTAATTCTAAGTCAGAGAACACTATCCTAGTCTTAATTATTTAGAGTTGGTTTCAGAACTGACCCACAATTTGAAGTCAAATGCAAAAGTGACTCTCAAAATGTGGTTCCTCAACATTCGCCAAATTATGTCGATAATGACCTCAATTCTTCCGCTTATTTATGAAGTAGACTTCTCCGAAAAGTTTATTATAAATTTTGGAAATGTCAAATGACCTAACCAAACTTTCTTTGACCTCGTATTTACGAAATTTCATCATCATCAATTATTTCAACCACTATGGACAACAGATTTTGAAGGTGTAAACACTTCAACCGCCTAAAATTTATCTCATAAAGCTCATTATAATTTTCTTAAAAAAACTTCATATTTTTCTATATCCTCTTCATTTTCATCCCAAAAACTGTTTAGTTTACTTTTAAATTTTTAATCTCTTGGATCTTAACCTTTTTTTTTTTGGTGTTGTTGCATTTGTAACGGCTGGGTTTTTTTTGTTGGTGGTTCAACTTGAAATTTTGGGTGGTTGAAGAAGGTAAAAATCGCCTACGTGTAATTTTCTTTCGATTTTTTGATTTTTTGATTTTCTGATATGTGTCGTAATAGGAGACTTATTTGAGAAGACTATTGTAGATTTCTCTGGAAGTTTGCTGATCCTTTTGTGTTAGTTTTGCAATTGAATTTTTGTCGTATTTCGGTAGTAGGATTTTTGAAAAGTCTACTACATCTCTTTACAAAACAAAAACAAAATACAGTAGAATTCTCTTGACGTCTTATGTAAATTTTGGAATAGTTTTTCATTTGACTTAGTCAAAGTATTTTTCATGAAGTCTGCATCGGAAGTTTACTCGAAGAAATATGTCATTTTGTATTTGACCAATGTTTGACTATTTAGGTATACTTCCTCTCGAAGTCTACTTAGGATAGTTTTTGGATGACCGAGATGTCGAGAGTTGATCGACCAATGTTTTAGACTTCTTCCCGAAGACTAAAATTAATTTATCGACATTTTTTGGTAAACCTCAAAACTAACCTAAAGTACACTTTGGGTGAAAGTCTAACTATGTAGACTTTGCATAGAAGTCTACTAAATGATTTTCAATTGCAAAAGTGGCCTCTTTTGAAGTATACCTCCCAGGTAGGCTACATATGCAAATCCACAACTGGTAGTAGAGTGTCCACAAATTCTACTTGATTTTACGAATTCCCGTTTTGGGAATTCGGCCAAATAAATCCTCTACTTTTTATGAATGGCCAAAATAGACATAAACTTTTGGACTGGCCATAAAACTCTAGACCTTTTTTGACTTTCATATAAAATAACAAAGTTTCGATTAACTTGCTAAATTAACACGCCGTTAATAGATTTAACAGATAATTTAGACGCCGTTAGCTCCACGTTTACTGACGTTTATTTTCTAAATATTGTTGAATAATACGACGTCTTTTTGAAGATTTGTTTTTAAAAAATGTGTTCAATGGGACTCGAACTCGTACACTTAGGATAAATAGAAGGGGTTTTTGCCACTGAACTAATGACATTTTAGTTGTTTATGGAGCAGTCTTATTTATATTGTATATGAATCTGAAAACTTTAATTAATAAATGTAAGTTCCTATTAAAAACACAAATAATGAAAGAAAATCTTTATCACTACGAGCCTTCTTCGATCCACCACCATATTTTTTCCAGCCTTTCTAGACTTCTTCGATTCACCATAACATGGCTTGCCAACCTTTACAGACTTCTTCGAGTTTTTCGCCGGTTTCAAAATCTCATCATTGTTTTTTGTAAATTTCTGTCTCCAAAATCGATTTGGGGATTCTAGGAATTTAGGGTTTCAGACATAACAGCGGATTTCTATAGGGTGACGTTTAGTTTGTTTTTTAATAAACTCCGTTAAAATAGAATATAAAAAACTAATCCCACATACTTTCGACAGAGTCACTAGCTTAATGTCAATATACACTCCATTTATGTGTCCCAGAACACTAGTTCGATCCTTGTGACATGCTTTGTTTGGTTTTTAATAAACTCCGTAAGATAGAATATAAAAAGTTATTTCCTACATATGTTTGAAAGTTTCCTTGGCTGTAATGGTAATAAGTATCCCATTTATGTGTTCCAGATCACGAGTTCGATCCAGGTGACATGCTTAGATTGTCTTTTATAATCTCCTTTAAAAGAGAATATAGGCAATTAATTACCACATAGTTTTGAAAGTGTATATGGCTTTAATGGCAATAGACTCCCATATTAGTATCCCAGACCGCGAGTTCGATCCTAGTGACATGGGATTTTGCCATCATTTGGTTTAACATTGACTTAACGGCATTTAATTTTTCTGTTAAAAAAGATAATGGTGTGTTTTATTGGCAAGTCAACGACAACTTATTGAATAAATTCTAAAAGTCAAAAAAAGTCAAATGTTGTTTTGACCATATCAAAATTTATCTTTGTTTTGGCAACTCTTTCAAAGTTGGGGATTTATTTGGCCCAATTTCCTATTAAAACTCAAAGTTTGGTTAAATGAAAATATAACTCTTTCACTTTTGTAGACTTCTTGAAGAATTCTACTATTTGATTTGAATTGAAAAAGTAACCTCAAATAGACTTTGTGAATAAGTCGAACATGTAGATATGTAAGAGGAGTCCAATCCATGTGGTAAACATCATGACAAAATATATTCTCGACACGTCATGCTGACATCAATTTAACGTCATGAATTTATAAAAAAGTGTGTGTATACAACATGTAATGAATTTTAAAGTTTTTTATATACTTAATTGTGAATGAGTTTGATATGCTTAATCCATATACATATACATGAATCAGTTTTCTATTCTAATTGTGAAGTTAGCTTATTAATAGTAAACTTTGGGGTGAAGTTTAATTTATATGTGTTTTTTTAAATGCATCTGGTACTTATTTATAATGATTTTTTTATTTTTTTTTATTTTTTACATGTGTGTTAGATAATGTTGATATTTATGTATAAGTTTCATAAGATTATTTATTATAATTTATTTTTAGTTTATTTTATGAATTTACTATTTATTTGTCGACTTCTGATGGAAATCTACTCATGTAGATATGTCAGAGAAGTCTACTTCATGCGGTAGACTTTATGGTGAAGTTTATTATCGACAAATCATGCTGACATTATTTTGACGTCATGAATTTATATATATATATATATATATATATTATATGCAATATATAACAAATTTTGATGATTTTTTGTATATTTAGTTTAGTTGATATATGTGTATGTGAATGAACTTGGCATGCTTATATATATATATATGAATCATTTTTAGTTTAATTATGAAATTAACTTATTAGTAATAGATTTCATGATAAAGTCTATTATCAAGATGTCATGCTGACATGAAACGATGTCATGAATTTATTTAAAAAAATAGGATAGAGTCAAGACTATATATGACAAAAGAAACATAATTGACCAATATATAGAGGAAGGTTTTAGAAATAACAAAGTTATAAAATTGTTATCATATTTACACTGGACAAAAGATATTTTTTTTTAAGTTACATTGAGGCCTACCCTCAACAGAAGGAACACTATCAATTTTTTTTATCTGACATGTCATTGGGAGGTTTCATGAACGAATAGTCTAACAAAATTTGTCTACCATTTTGGAAATAAAAAGATTCAACGGAAAAATTAAAAATAGAAGTTGTTCTTTTGTGCGTTGAGAAATTGCATCTCATTGCAAAAACAAGATGTTGTTCTTTTAATGGTACTTAAAAAATTCATTCAGATGCAAAAATCAGATATTACATCCAAAATAATTAAAAATTCTGGATGCATTTGAAAGTAGAGTTGAGACGCACTTTGATGCGTCTCATTTACCAAAAATCTAAAATAAGCATTTTTCGCCAAAAAACATAAACTACAACAATTTTAATCAAGAGACCAAAAAATGAAAAACTGAAGATTTACCACAACAAGAACAACGATAGTGGTGTGGAGACATCATGGAAAAAGTTCACATCAAAAGAAGAAAAATAAAAGAGAAAACTGTTTTAGAGAGATTTTTTTCTTATTTAAAATCAGGGTTATCAAATTATCACTTTTCTAGGTTGTAAAATTTTCATTTTAAAAATGTGATGGATTATACTACAGAAATTTTTTCCTGTAGATTTTTATCGTAGAATTCTATTTTAATTGTTTCTTTTTTTTTCTGCCTAATAATCCTGTCAATTTCATTCTAAGTCTAATTCAAAAAAAAAAAAAATAGACTTCCTCCATAGACTTCTAATGCATATTTCTTGTGTAGACTTCATTTTGAGTTCAAAATTTGTTATTTACTATAATTTAGATAGGTTTGTTTAGTATGACTTATTTACAACAAATTTTGTTTTTTTATATGTGACAATTTATTGTGTTTCGATTATACAAACAATATTTTGATTAAAAAATGATTTTTTGTAAATTTTAATTATTAAAATTTAAGATGTAATTAAAATGTAGATTTTTATGTGAAATCATCCTTTTAAAATTCTATTAGAAGTAGTAGATTTCTCAAAGGTTAATATTGTAATTTATGTTTTGATTTGATTACCGGATCATAAGAGTGCAAATGTAAATTATCTCTCTCTATAAGTTAATGTAGCAAAAAAATATTTACTTTAACATTTAAAAGAAAAAAGATACAAAATGAGCAATTATTTAAATCTTTTTATTTTTTATTAAAATCAGATATATTATAAAATATTTCTAAAAAGGGAACGCATAAAACGATAAAGTATGAAGTATAGTAAGTGCACAACGGAAATTAGTAAAAACTAAGTGTTTATTTTGTCAAAGAACATAATTATCCAATATATAATGAGAGAAGGGGGTTCTCTCAAGCTGACACATCAGCCCCCTTGATTGGTCAATTTAAATTAAAAGTTTCCACATCATCAACTAAACTAAAAATAGATATACTATTTAATGTAAAATTATTTAATTCAAATATAATTAGTTAAAATTGAAACATAAATTTAAATTTAAATTTAAATTTAATTTAGAATCTCATAAATATATAAATATTATAAATTTTAAATACAAATTCTAAATTTTTATGCAATAAATAAACAAAATAAATAAATCTTAATATAAGTGATATCATATTATAAGATTAAAACTAAATATAACATTATTAAAATTAAAAAGTTTATAATAATTGAAATTTAGAAGAAAAAACCATAAAAATAATATAAATAATAAAATAATAATTATTAAGACTCGAAAAATATATTATAAAATGAGATACAATGACAATAAAAAAACAAAATATAAAAAATATAAAAATATAATAACATAAGAAATCAAATAAAATCAATGATAATATTATTAAAAAGTTTACAATAATTGAAATTTAAAACCAAAAAACCATAGAACAAATAATATAAATAATAATTATTAAGACTAGAAAAAATATTATAAAAATGAGATACAATGACAATGAAAAATGAGAACATAAGAAATAAAATAAAATAAATGAAATATATATATAAATTAAAGAAATCTAAAATGACAACTAAAAAATATTAAAATATAGAAATAATAATTTTTAACAATATATAGATTACAAAATTAGATAAAATTATAATTAAAAAAAGAAATTATATAAAATATTTAATAACATAGAAAAGAAAACAAAATCAAGGAAATATATATAAAAAAACAAATTTTAAATGATAATTAAAACTATTAAAATATTATGAATGAAAACTAAACATTTAAGAGTTTGATGAATGAAAAATGTATAAATAACAAGTGTATATATTTTGAATAGTTTATAAAAATATAAGGATGATAAAAAGGTTGGAGAAAATAAAAGTGTATAAATAACTTATTTAAAATTTGATAATTAAAATATTTATTTATAAAACAAATTAAATAAATAATTGTATGTTAGCGCATATTCTCCCCTAAAAATCACTATACTCATAAAAAAGAAAAGAAGAAAATGCAAATTTGTAAACTAAAACATATAAACTATTAATACTCAAATAAATATCAAAATATATTAAATATCTACAAATTTAAGCAATATCTGCGCATTTGCGCGGATTCTCTCCTAGTTTATATAAAACTAGGAATCTTCACGCCCCCGTGCACGCGAAAAAAGTTGTCTGACCTTTTAATTTTATATATATATTGGTTATATATATGTGTATATATTATTTTTTTTGTTATTTCTGTAGAATCTTAGTATGAAAATTGACTTGGATGTTTGTTTTCTTTTTCATAATCATAATCTTTTAAAAGTTTTCAGAATGTTGTTTTTAAAATACTTCCAACTTTTTTTTAAATGGAAAATTTGCATTTTCGTTTTGGAAAGCTACACTTTTATTTCTGAAGAGTAATGTGGTAACTATATAAAAATGTAAAATTATTTTTATATGTTGTTTGTTTATTTTAAAAACCCAAAATTTAATATTAGTAAAATTAAGACAATAAAATTATATATCTAATGTTCAAAGTAATAATAAAAATTAATATTTGAGCACAATATTTTTTATTTTTTATTTAGAATAATTTATTTAAATAGACTGTATTTTTATTAGGAAATAGTGATATTGATAAATTTGAATAGTTAGATAATATTATCTTTGAAATCTTGAATTTGATAGTATTTTTTTTACAAAATAACTTGATGTTTTTTATATAGTTAGTTAAGAATAAATATTTGATTTTGTTTTATATTATTTTTTGTTACGAGTTTTGTAAAATAACTTGTGATTTTTTCTTTTTTCTAACTATATTTTTCTCCTTAGTCATTTAATATGTTTTACCTTTGGTCAGGTTTTGTATTGATGTAAGCTCAACGGAATCAGGAACGTGTACACATAATCAAAAGTTAAGATGAAAAAACAAAAAAATAAACAAAATGAAAAAGTATATGGAATTAATGAAACTGTTATTTGACCAAGAGGGAAGAACCATTTTATTTGACCAAGAGGCAAGAAAAAAAGAATGATCAGCGTTTGGTAACCCTCTCATCAGCTGAGCGGTTCAATCTAGAAGTTTGAGTCAGAACCCTCTGATTCATCTAGAAGGTAGAGCCATAGTCGAGAGTCTCCGACTCCGATATTGCAATGGAAAAAAAAAATAACGAATTCATCGTCTACGTTATTCTGAAGAACAAAAACTAACCTGATTGATTTCTTTTGGTATCTTAGGGTTCATGATTGAGAGAAATTGAAAAGCCATTCAACATCTTTTCATTCAAAACGAAATCTCTTCGGATATAACCCTCCAGATCGGATTTTCAGATCCTTGTAGATGTATTAAGATCCCGCACCACACCACACAACCCAATTCGAATTGCGCATGGTTTTGTTGTTGGTGATGCATTATGTGATAACCGAGTTCGTCATAAAGGTTAAATGCGTGTCTTATTCAGGAGAGTTGATGTGTTCGGGTCCGAGGGTCAAAGTTTGTCTTTAAAGAAGAACCGACTAGGTTTGGTAACGAATCAGGAAAGAGAAAGAGACGTTCGGTAATGTGTGTCGGAAAGAGAGTGGATTGCTCGGTAACGAGCGTGTCTTATATTCAGAAAGAGATTCCGAGTAGGTCGAGAGACGAGCTCGGGTTACTTCGGGAAGTATTAACTCTAGAGAGAGAAAGTAGTGAAAAGTGCACAAATCCCCAAAAAGTTACATTATGTACAGTGACGACTCCTATTTATAGTAAAATAAGGTCGTACTTTTTACAGGCCGTTGACCTCTTGTCGAGCTCGTGCGGATGAGCCGTACTTGATGACGAGATGGGCCACGCCGATCATTCCTTTTTCTGTTAGTGGAGCCGAGCTGACTCGTCGTTGTGGGCCGGGCCGAGCCGAGCCGTCGATGATTGGCTCGGTTTGAATATGTTTGATCGGGCCTTTTGTTTCTGTTGGGCCTACCTTTGTCTTGAGAACAGGTATTGGGCCCTGCTAAGTGGATGGGTGCTAAACCCATATATAACAGTAACCCCCCCCCCCCCCATTTCGTCGATCTTCAAGGTTGTTGGAGTCGGCGGATTGTTCCAAGTGTTTAGTTGGGTCGATATCTGTTCGGAGTGAATCAGGTTGGCCTGTTTGTGTTGGCTCGTTTTTGTTTCTCTCTCCCTCGGGAATCTCAAGAGTTTCTTGGGAAACTGCTGGAAACCGGAGAGTCGCATAGGTGTAATGATGACAACTATAACCGTTGGAAGCTGAAGATTTGCATAGGTGTGATGATTGCGCTTGCCTCGAGAACTTCCCATCCGCCTATAAATACCTCTTTTTGCTTCCTTCGCTTTTCATTTCACTTCTTCTGCAGGTAATTCGCTCTGCCTTCTCTCTAGAATTTTATCTCTCTAGACTTTGTTGTTGTATTATTTTGTAAGTATGAGAATTGATTCTCACTCTCAGTCGTTTCCCGATCATGACGATTTACATTCGGTGTGGTTGTCTCCGGGGAATTCTCCTCAGTCTAGCTTGTCTGTTGCGCAGTCGAGTTCTTCGGCAAGCTTGGAGCGGACAGAGGTCATCGGGCTGAGCCCGCGAGACGATCCGGCTCGTTCGCTTCGTGTTGTAGATAATACCCCGAGCTTCAAAGTTCCATATCTCATAGATTCAGATGACGACGGTGTACGCCCCTGGTCGGCTCCCCTGGGACATCATTCGAGTCCTCTGCTTTTGAAGGAAGAGGACGTATACCTGGTAGATCAAGCTTTACTTGCCTTTCTTTCGCCAGTCCTGAGAAGGTCTCGCAACGCTCGGGGGACAATGCAGCAAAATTCGGAGAACGCCGAGGAGAAGAAGTCTCGTCCTTTGCGTCCCGTTCTTCAGATGAAGTGTTCGGATGATGATCTAAAATGGCTTGCGAGTAATTTTTTGACTGGTGGCGCTGGTTGGCTTGAGCCCCGCAAGCGTGGTCCAGATGAGAGGCCCAGGCATTGCCCAAAGGGGTGGGTATGCTTGTACGACTTCTGATTCAGGCATATTCACTTGCGGTTTCCCCTGCCGAGGCTATTGATTGCCTATTGTGAAGAGAAACGGATTGTGTTGTCTCAACTTTGTCCTGCTGCGGTGCAGAATTTAGTAGGCTCGGTAATTTTGGCTGCTGAATGCGGCGTAGACATGAGTCTCCGATTTTTCGAGGAGATTTCGTCGATATCGACGAACAGTATGACAGTGGGGACCCTTTATGTGAGTATGAGGACTCGGTTTGGTCTCAAGGTCGTCATTGGGAAGCCATCCAAAGTTGACGACTGGCAAGATCGATATTTCTTTGCTCGGATAAATTCAGCCTCGGTCCCTGATCCGGAGAGACCGTACCGCACGAAATGGAATCGTCTTCATGGTAATAATTTTATCTTGTTCGTACCTCTTAATTGAATAACTCATGCTCGTTTTCTTTTTTTTGCAGATCGTCATCCTGCTACTCTCCCTCCACCGAACAATTTTACCGAGGATCTGAAGAAACTTGTCGCTCGAGGCATCTAGAAGTGGCCAGAAGTTCGCGCCGATCGGGTGAAAAGGGCTTTTGAGCGTCTTGACGAAGGTATTATGTTTTCCCTACTTTCCTCTGTATTTGTGCTCTTTTCCCTGATCGGGACTTTTGTTGTAGGTTGCCATCTGCGCTCGGTCGAATCCTGATTGAGTTGAACAATTAGCCGTTTGTTGAATACACGAAGAAAAACAGAAAAGCAACGGACATGGGTCAGATGGATCTTGAAGTGTTCGACTATGTCGGGGAAAATTTGACTGGCGAACAGGTAAACTCTGTCAATTTGGATCCTAATCGAGAATTTTCTCCGTCGTTCGGGCCGATTTCTGGGGGGATGGTTTTTGAAGATGAATATCATCGGGACTTGTTTCGTCAGGTGAGCATAGCGGTCGACGCAGCTGACTCTCTCCGGAAGAAGAAGAAGAAGAAAAAGAAGAATACGAAGAAGAAGTCGCGGACCGATGAGGTGGCGACTACTGAGTTGGAGAGGGCTCGGGTAGATGACGAAGATCGGGAGACCGAGGATACCTCTAAGGTGCCTCCCTTAGCCAAAAAGAAGAGGGTAGCTGCTGACACTATCATCGGGGTTGCTGACCAATCGGGTGGGGGTTTTGTCGAAACTTCCGAGCGTCTTGGTGTGGAGGAAGGAGAGTTGATTGGTCATTCCGATAGTGTGGATACTCGGGTGGAGACTTCGGAGCATGTTGATGCCGAAGAGGCTGTCCGTTCGGTTGGCCAGGAGGGAAATGAAGTTGTTGAGCTTCAAACCGAGGCGGTGGTCCCTAATTATGGTTTCTCCTTTATGTATGAAGGGTCGACATCGATTGTTCGGGATGAGATGGCCTGTGCGGACTTGTTCCGTATGCTCATAGACAGTCCGCCGAGGACGCTCCCCTCGGTTAATGATTCCTTTGTGCCGGATATTTCATAAAGCGGGGGCAAATGACATTGTTCGGGTAAAGCCTTTTTCAACGTCTCGTTTCTGTTGATGATTTTACTTGATCTGAGCTTGCCTTTCTTTTCTCCTTGTTCTTTTAGGGCCTTGCCAATTATAACCTGCTCTTTGATGGTTATGAGAAGGACCGGTTCGCTCTCGGGGAGAAGGTTAGTGAGCTGAAAAGGGATCTGGTCGAAGCCAGAAGGACCATTGCTGAGCTCGAAGGATTCCGAGAGCAGGTAGCCGTTATGGAGGTGCTTTGCTCGTCTCTCAGGGCCGAGGATGAGAAAGTGGCGGCCTTGGAGAAAAAGGTTGAGGCGCTCACTATCGAGAATGTTTGGTTGGATACCGAAAACAAATAGTGCCTGACGGATTGCTCGAACGCTCAGGCCGAGGCGGATGAGTTGGCTGCTCGTGTGTCCGAGTTGGAGGACAAGCTGAAGTTGGAGTGTACTCATCTCAAGGCTTCCCGCCAGCTCGAAGTTCTGAAGGAGAGGGAGCGCGTATCGAACAAAGCACAGGCTCGGCTCTCGAAGATTAAGAAAGCCAAGGAAGAGGAGGCTCTTGGGAGGAAGAAGCAGATAACGATGAACCAGGCCGCCGTTGTTGCCTCCATGTTGAAGGCGCTTGTCAGAGATGGCTTTGCCATCCCGGCCGATAAGATAGCCAAAGCTGACTCCGATTTTTCTCGGTTTAAGCGCGAGCTTAGCGAGGTCCGGTGTACGGACTTGGTCGATGGCGATTTCGTCATGACTCCTCCGGATAGCCATGTTCGTGCCGAGGACAGCTCAGCAACACTTTTTCCTGATCAACATGGCTCTACTCAGGTGGTTATGACTCATGCGGTGACGGATGATATTTGGGAAGCTGGGTTGATTGGAGAAGAAGATCGGGAAGAGGATCGCGTTCCTGATCAGCTCCAGAATATGGCAGAGGACGGGGCTGAGAATCGCTCTTCCGAGGCGCCCTAGATCCATTTCGTTTCTTTTTAGTGTTTTGTTGTAATCGGACTCGTGCCTTGTGCACGTTTTTAGAAAGAAAAAAATTAATATAAGCTCGGATTCCTTTTTCACTTTTCTTGTTTATTTTGAAACTTGCTCGGGCTTTTCCGCGTACTTAAAATTTTTCATTCCGCGTACTTGGCCTTGACAGTTTGCATTTTTGAGTTACGAGTGGCATGCTCGAAATAAGTTAGTGTTAAGGAGGAGCGGGCAGGGTGCTCGGCTTATCCTGTAGGCTGGATCGGGACAGTTATGCGAAAACTGGATTCGGCTTATTTTTCTGTCAATCGTCCTTGCGCGGGGACTGGGCCCGGCTTACTTAGTTGCATGGGGTTGAGGCTTTGCTCGTTATCCCATAGGTCAGGTGCGAGTAAGTGCTCAGCTTTCTCTTAAGGTCTGATCGGGACAGTTGTGCAAAAACTAAGTTCGGCTTATTTCCTGTCGATCAGCCGTGTGCGGGAACTGGGCCCGTCTTGCATGTTTCAGTCGTGTTGTATCGAGCATTTGGCCAGAATGTCGATTTGTTCGGGTGATTGAAAACGAGAATACTTGATAAAATTTTATTATTGATGTAGCTGAGCCTCGTGAGAGGTTGCCTACGTACCCCGAAAGGGGATCAAGCCAATCGTAGTAATAGTACCATTTGAGTTTAGTAATAGTACCATTTGAGTTTGTTCGCATTCCACGAGCGTGGAATGGCTTCTCCCTTCATCGTGACGAGCTTGTATACACCAGGCTTCACCACCTTGGAGATGATGTAGGGGCCTTCTCAGTTAGCGCCGAGCTTGCCTGCTCGGTATTCGCGGGTATTCTCGAACACTTTGCCTAGTACCAGGTCGCCCTCCACGAAGCGTCGTCCATTGACCTTCTTGTTGTAGTGGCGAGTGATCTGTTGTTGGTAGTTTTGTAGGCGCAGCAGCGCTCAGTCGCGCAGTTCTTCCGCTTGATCTAGCCGTTCGATGATCATGTTGTTGTTTAGTTCCTCGTGATCGGGTGAGACGCTTAGATGGATTGTTGGGACGCACATTTCGGCGGGAGACATTGCTTCCATTCCTTGGGAGAGGGAGAAAGTTGTCTGCTGGTTGACGTTCTTGGCGTTGTTCGGTGGGACCATAGGACGCCGTCGAGCTCGTCGGCCTAGAGGCCCTTTTTGCTCTCCATTCACTTTTTGAGTCCATCGATGATTGTTTTGTTGGTTGCCTCGGCCTGCCCGTTTCCTTGTGGGTACCTCGGGTGGATTTGCTCAGGCGAATTTTCCATCTTGCGCAGAATCCTTCGAATAGTTTAGATATGAATTAGGATCCGTTTTCGGTTACAATCTCGTACAGGACGCCGTGGCAACAGATTATGTATTTCCGAGTAGGACTCCGCTTTGACCCACTTTGTGAAGTAGTCGGTCATTATCAGGATGAACTTCATTTGGTGCGAGGCTGGGAGGGGTCCGACGATGTCCATCGCCCACCGCATGAAGGGGTAGGGCGTAGCCGCGGTAGTGAGGAGCTCGGCTGGCTGATGTATGCTCGGCGCGTGCCTTTGGCATTTTTGGCATCTGGATACGTACTTTTCACAGTCGGCAATCATGGTCGGACAGAAGCGCCCATGTCACTTGATTTTTGCGGCGAGCGCTCGGCCACTGGTGTGATTTCCGCCTGCTCCTTCGTGGGTTTGCTCGGTGACCCACTGGATTTCTTGTCTGTTTGTGCATCGTAGGAGAGCCTTGGACGCACTCCATCGAAACAACTCGTCCTTCATCATTACGTACTGCGCGCATCGGGCTTTCAGTCTGCGGGCTTCCCATCGATCCTCGGGGACCTTCCCGTTGAGGATGTATTCTTTGATTTCGTTTCTCCAATCAACGGCTTCGGCTGGTTCGAGGTCGGCAACCTTGATGACTTCTTCGTTGCTTTTGTAAGCATCGTCCATTCCTTCGTCCTCCTCGGTGATAAGTAGTACGTCTTCGTCTTAGGCAATGCTCGGTCGGGCTATGCTTTCAACTGGAATGATTCGTCGGAGATCGGGGTCAGAGGTTGAAGCTAGAGCGGCCAAAGCGTCTGCAGAAGAGTTGTCGCTTCGGGGAATCTTAGTTAGTGTGACCGATCCAATTCGTGCGATAATCTGCTGGACAAGTTTCAGGTACGCGTCCATACGCTCATTTTTCGCTTCGTAGTCTCCGTTGTATTGATTCAACACGAGCTGGGAGTCGGCAAACACCTCTACATGTTTTGCCCCTACTACCTCGGCTAGCCGCAGACCTGCGAGCAGTGCTTCATATTCGGCCTCGTTGTTGGAGGCTGGAAATGCTAGTCGTAAGGACTGTTCGATTATTTCCCCGGTTGGGGATGTTAGCTTGACTCCCACCCCCGAACCGTTTCTTGACGAAGAGCTGTCCACGAATAATACCCACTTCTCCTTAGTTTTCTCTGAAGGAATGTTTAGTCAATCCTGATTCAATTCTCAGATTCAGATTAACCTAAACATGCTGATCTAGGTTCTCTTGAATAGAAACAATGATAGATCTCACCTTATACCTGTTTGCAGCGGAAAGAGATGGTATGTCAGAGATCAGAGAGCCACCGAGAGATAACTCCTCCAGAGGTTCACACACGCACACCAATCAGGAAGAAGGCTGCTAGGCCACTAGGGGAACTCGGCGCAGAGGGAGAGAGAGTTTTCGGCTAGGGTTTTTGGTTCTGAACTCGAGTTTTATTTATAAAACTTGTCCGGTTCCGTTTGGGCCATTTGGCCCAAACACCAATTAACTCGACGGCATTCGCGCACTGTGTCGATCGACACACCTTGTGTATCGATCGACACACAGTGGCTAAACCGTTTTATTCTCTCTAAGTACAGTAAATGCCTAGCACTTTTACCGTACTTCTGCTAAACCGTTCCTACACATTTTCCTGTTAGCTTAGGCGTGTGACCCAAATGGGATCATATAATAAAGGCAATAAGTCCAAGACTTATAGATCATGAGCGGACTCTAGCAAGCCATCATGACCCCCAGTATTATATGACTTATGTCTGATCATTGACATACTCTTACTTTCTAGAGACAGTACCGAGATTACTGGACACAATTCCAACAATCTCTTCACTTATGGTTAGTTCGGGTGGCAACTCTATCAGGAAATCTTCTAGAACCTGGGACTTGGCGCTGGTTCTAGGCTTGTACTCAATGTCGTATTCGCTTAGTTCGACTGCCGATTTGGTGATTCTGCCTGACTGGCTCGGGCTGTGCAAAATTGTTCTGATCGGTTGGTTCGTGAGCACGACCACCGAATGTGTCTGAAAATAGGGGCGGAGTTTGCTTGCTGAGACGACAACGGCTAATATGAGTTTCTCGAGCGTGTTACAGCGTGTTTCGGCGTCTTCAAAGATCTTGATCGTATAGAAGATGGGCTTTTGGTCGCCTCGGTCATCTCGGACTAGCATGCTGCTTATTGCCGATGCGGATACGGAAATATATAAGTAGAGCGTCTATCCCTCCTCGGGCTTGGCCAGGATCGGTGGAGTGGACAAGTAGATTTTTAGCTATTGAAACGCGTCCTCGCACTTACCGTCCCATTCGAATTTCTTGTTTGCTCGGAGAAGGTTGTAGAACAGAAGACATTTGTCGGTTGATCGTGAGATGAACCTATTCAATGCTGCGACTCGTCCAGTTAATCTTTGAACTTCTCGTGTATTCTTCGGGGAAGGGAGCTTGGTGATTGCTGTTATCTTCTTCGGATTTGCCTCGATTCCTCTTTTCGTGACGATGTAGCCGAGAAATTCTCCCGATGTGACGGTAAACGTGCACTTGGTCGGGTTTAGCTTCATCCCGTACTTTGTTTAGGCTCGCGAAGCAT
Source organism: Orychophragmus violaceus (assembly GCA_030180135.1). Taxonomy (NCBI): domain Eukaryota; kingdom Viridiplantae; phylum Streptophyta; class Magnoliopsida; order Brassicales; family Brassicaceae; genus Orychophragmus; species Orychophragmus violaceus. Next base: position 29,641,008 of record CM058234.1, read on the forward strand.
GTTGCCAGATGATCGACGTGATCGTCCGCCGAGGTGGACTTGACGAGCATGTCGTCGATATAGACTTCCATCGTTTTGCCAATTTGGTCGGCAAACATGCGGTTGACTAGGCGCTGGTACGTTGCTCCTGCATTCTTGAGTCCAAATGGAATGACCTTGTAGCAGTAAGTACCACGGTCGGTGATGAAAGAGGTCTTTTCTCGGTCGTCGGGATGCATCATAATATGTTTGTATCCTGTGAAGGCGTCCATGAATGATAGGAGGTCGTGTCCGACAGTTGCTTCGACGAGCCAGTCGATGTGCAGGAGAGGGAAGCTATCCTTGGGGCAGGCTTTGTTGAGATCGGTAAATCCACGCATACTCGCCACTTGCCGTTCTTCTTTTTCACAACTACTGGATTTGCCAGCCAATCTGGGTACTTCACTTCGGTGATCGATCCAGCCTTTGAGAGTCTCTCTACTTCGTCATTTACAGCTTTGGCGCGCTCGGGGCCGAGCTTCCTTCTTTTTTGTTTGATCGGTTTGAAGACTGGGGTCGACATGCAGATCGTGGCATGCGATTGATGGATCCACTCCGATCATGTCGTTGGTTGTCCAGGCGAACGTCGTGGAGTTTTGTTTGAGGAACTCGACGAGCCTGTCTCTTAGATCTTCGTGAAGGTTGGTTCCTATCCCCACGCAACGCTCGGGGTCGCTGACATCGTTGTTGACTTGAATGACAGCATCTTTCTAGGGTCGATCAGGCGGTGGTAATTCGATTCGTGGCTCGGCAACCAAATAAGCTTGCGACTTGTGGCGTAGCTTGTGCTCGATGCGGAAGCATGTTCGGGATATCCGTTGGTCTCCTCGTAAAGTGAAGACGCCGAACGGGGTAGGAAACTTGACGCATTGATGGTATGTAGATGGGACTGCTTTCATATCGTGGATCCATGGCGTACCGAGGATGACATTATAGATCGTTGGTCGATCGACGACCACAAATTTTATCAGTTTGGAGATTCGGCCGACGTAGACGGGGAGTTTGATTCTCCCGATCATGTTGATCGAGTCTCCAGAGAATCATGTCAATGGCTTTGCGGACGGCTTGATGCGATAGTTACTGAGCTCCATACGTTGTATCGTTTCTTTGAAGTATAGGCCCACCGAGCTTCCGGTGTCGACCAAGATGTAACGCCCCTTTTCCATTATCCGCTGACCGTCGAGCTGACTGGCCAACAATCAAACAAGAACATGACCGATTGAACCCGAGCGAGTCAAACAGGAAAGGTTCGCCACAAGACGAAGCCAGAGACAGATCTGTTTGAGACAAAGGCTCGCACTAACCCGTCTTTGACCCCGCTACCTCACTTCCATGATACAAAGCTTTACAACTTGAACCATTTCCGTGAGTGGTGTCGGTTCGGACTAAACACAATATCAGGGAAGCATATTCATTTCTGAGTAATCAAACGTTAAGCACAACGTTTAATAATTTTACAAACAATGTGCCATCAATCAAAACAACACACAATCCTCGATACAAAAATGGCGCCAAAACCGAACCGAGAGAAAACCCAAAATAATTGAATCAAAACCCCGCCACAAGCAATCCCGAAACTACACCGAGGGTCTCCCGCGTCTGTCGCTGCTAAAACTGAAAAACACAAAAAGAGTCTAATGAGTGATCTAAGATCACCCAGCGAGTCGGTTCCCCACTACGGCTTCTATTCTATCTATCATCTACATATTCCCGTTCCCAAAATCCAGAATAACAATCAATATAATAAACGGTCGATCACGAACTACCACGTCGTGTCAAACCCACAACACACAAGCACTTGCCAAAAGAAAGAGAAAGCGATTAAAGGAAATCGGAAGCACTGCGGTACATGCTCTCGATTGAGACTCGATCTATCTATCGCGCAATACCAACCACACCACACAACACTGGGCCCCTACAATCTCGGTAACTTCCATGGATTTCCACCGTTACCGACATGGTAACTAACCCACGACTCCTAGACGTAAACACGAAGTCTCACGGCCTAGGACACTGTTCTCAGCCCATCGATACGCAGTGACTTAAGTTACCCCCGGCAACCCAAGTTTCCATGCGATTCGGCCCTAGGACATGATCCCGTATTCTTCGAATCACACACCTACCGGCGTCACCCAGTAGGTTAACACCATAACCAGCACAACAGCCCGAAGGCACGTGTACGATCAGGTAACTACCCGAGGATCCAGTCGGGTCGGAAGTACCGGAACGTAATTAAACACCTAGACTTGCGGGATCTAACGTACCCTAGAGTCCTAGTGAAGAAAAGTAAACACGCAGACTCGCTCGGACTCTAGCAATCATATTCAATCAATACTCAACAACAATCTCGACACCGTGTCCCGCAAGTCTACACACACACACCAACACCACCGCTCTGACTCGGTACCGTACCGAGTCAGCAACTATGACTTAACTGGTCCCGTGACCAAGTTAAGTGTCCACACGGATCGCTCGGCCCAACATCGAGACGATCTAATAGGCCTGCACAGAAAGCTCAACAGCAACAAACACACAATTACACCATCACCACACAATCAGGCCTATTAGGGTTTCTATAGTCTTTTAACCAATTACCGTCCGCTACTTTGGATCAGCGGCTTGCTAATCCGTAGATGGCCCACATCTCATTAACGTCCGCTACCTTGGATTAGCGGAATTCTAATCCGTAGACATCTCACCAATCACATCACTTTCCCATTTTCTTAACCTTTTCAAAGTATCTTTTATCACATCCCCGATCCCTCGGTTTAGAGCTAGTAGCTTACTAAGCTCCCCAACGTCTCATCATTCATTTACTCGTTTCATTCCTTTCTCTTTAACTTTATTAAACCTAATCCCGATATCCATCCATACACCGTACGTTCGTTAAGTTTAATCCCATATTTTAACACTGTCACAATTCTCGTACTTATATTCATTCGATATCGTTCTTTAAATACGTATATATGCATATACGGCCCTATCATGCCACAACTATATGTATGCATCAATCAACGGTTCTAACAACCTAACAGTACACAACAGGTTTAATCCTTTTAATTCTCACGATCCTAACATGCGTCTTAAACCCTAACCGGTTTATCATTAATCCAACCATTCAGTTTTCAACCACAATCAAATCAGATCCGGGTATGCAAACCCTAACTCTATGGTTTCTCATTTCCCGATCTACATGCTTCTAATTATGGTGTTTGAGCCGACTCACAGTGATTTAGGTCGGAATGAACGGCACAGATGCGGATACGACTCCCCGAGACCCCGAACTAAACCCAAACCTTCTGAACACACGAACACGAACCCCGAAGCTTCCCGAACACCCATACACAAACCGTGGATGAAAACTGGCCAGAGTCAACACGTTGACCGGTGTTGACCACGGCGTTGACCGGCGTTGACTATGACCGTTGACCTTTGACTTTGACCAATCTTGAACCGGTTGACCACTCTGAACCAACTGAACCGATGCAATCAAACCGACCTTCTGAACCGGCTTCCAATTCAACCGGTTAGGTTAAACCGGTTTTGAGTCAACCGTTAACCAGGTTGATCGGTTAACCTAAACCAACTCAAATCAAACAAAACCAACTTCAACTCAATCCCAACCCAATGCCAAACCAACACCAGTGAACCGGCGGAAGAGAGAGACGGCGGAGGAAGGATTCCGGCGACTTCTCCGGCGTTGACCGGCCGGTTCACCCCTTTTTCCGGCGACTCAGACTACGATCCACCCATCAGACTGACCGCAAGGAAGAGATCTGGCCACTGGTAGCTTCAAAAGGCTAAGAACTGGTGAAAGAAGAGAGAGAACCAAAGAAACCCTAGCTGCGGCAGCTCTCTGGCCAGATTCCGGCGAGCTCTGACAATGGCGGTGATGGCTGGATAGCTGGCGGTTGTAGAGGAGGGAGAGAGGAGTCTATTGGGCTTTGCAGAAGTGGATTTGGGTTTATATTGAAAGAGTTATGGGATTTCTTTTTTTGGAAGGTATGAAGAATACTCAAGAACGCTTTGAATGTTATTGAGTTTCTTTGAATATTCATAGGGATTTTCTGGGTTTTCCAGATGAATCGAGAGAGGAGAGAGGTAAGGTCGTGGGTGAGGCTAGAGAGAGGATAAGAGTGAGTGAAATGAATTTGTTTGGATATTTTTGTGCATGCCACAAGAGCCTTGCATCAAGTATGGGCTTGACACCTCACATGGGAAAGACTGGCGACCTAGGGGTGAGACACATGTCTCTGGAGCTTCTCCTTATCCACCAAATTCAGCCCAAAACCGGCCCAAACCACTTCTCAATACCTTTTGCAAATTGTCTCGGTTTTCCTCAGTTTCGCGATTATTATTTTAAAAAATCTTTCAATATTCCCATAAATCCAAAAATTCCCATAAACTGATTTTTCATGATTTTAGATAAATTTAGCAACTTGAATCACCTCATTTGGAGTTTCCTAGATCCGGTTATGAATTTCCGAAGTTTTCTCGGTTTTCTCAGTTTTCCATCCGATAAGCCGGAAAACCCGTTTCTGCTCCGTTCCTTCCAATTCTAATCTTGTAAATGTTCTTTATGTTATAAAATGAGAACATTTGGCCCGTCTTGGCTTCCTTCTCGAACTTTAGCAAAATGGGTTTTGGTAAAATTATAATTTTGCCCCTGTTGACTTTTCTTCTGCCCGTTGACCACATTTTTGAATACAGGGTATTACATTCTTCCCCACTTACAAGAAATCGGTCCCCGAATTCTCCGTCATCAACAGACTTCAAATCGGCACCAACCCCTGCAAGTTGCTTCACTACGTCCTTTTACTGCTCCTTTCTCAAAATCCACGTCCCATACTCTCTGGCGGTTCGCTACCTCATTCAAAACTTTCCATCGTCCTTCACACTGCTCACTCGGCTACTTCTCTATATCCAATCCCTGATCTTGACAGTACTTCTTCATTTGCTCTTTATTCTTCCCACTTAACTATAACTTTGTTTCTCGACCTCCGGTCCCACTTTACTGTGTCACTTCTCTCTTTAATTGATCTTCCTTGAACCTCGATCTTCCACAAACATTTACTTTGCTCTGATTCTCACTTTTGATTTCCCCACTTCGCTTCGACTTCCACGTCCTTCCCGTCAATGGTTTGTCTCCCCGAGACATTCTTCAAGAATCTGTATTTCTAACCTGGCGTCTTGATGGCGCCAACTCCATCCGTACTAATAACCCCACTTTGTTCCCGCTACTGACTCTTCCTTTCCGAATACTCCCCAAAAGTTTTGATTTCTGAATCCGGCTTTTTTAAACCTCCATTCCATTCACATTGATCGCTTCACTCTGGCTTTTACACTGTCGTTGACGTTCTTTCAAATCTTTTCGCTGACTCATCATACCGACTTCTTCGTTCTTGCAGTTGCCTTGCACTGATACATTTTCCACTGACGATCCATACCAACTGCTTTACCTTCCGGGTCAACTTGTCTCACGGCTCCTTTACATTCCATCTTACTTTCGGGTTTGGTCTCGTAATCGTATCGCATCATCCATTCCGCCCTACATTCAACACAACAACTTTCACTGGAGCGGTGAAATTCAAACCAATCCATCCCTCGATATCACTTCCTCATAGAGATATAGCTAGTTAATCATGTACCCACTGGTTACCCATGATTAACTAACAATATTCTATAATTCCGCTCTCTCGTGAATCGATGGTCGAATACAACCATTCTCGAGTTACCTCAATACCTTAAACGAAAAGGTTCTAACACTTTCTATTTCTACCAACTTAATGATTGCGATAAAACTCAAGCTACTCGAGCCCACAAAGCACATTTAGCAATCGAATGGCTCACCACTACCATCAACGATCTTCAAATGCTATGCATGCCATAAAAGAAAACTAGCACCCTAACAGTGCTACACCAATGAACGAAATACAACCTTAATTATCCAATGCACCACTCAAGCATTAGATAAAGCACGCAAGCAATAAATACAGAAGCAAACAATTACCACACACAACCACGCAATCACAAGATCGCTCTGGATATGTCGTCAGTTTGGGTTTAGGTTATGATGAATGGTCGTCAGCTCCTCTCATCATCAGACTTCACATGGTAATTCGTTTGCATCCCAAAACCATCACACGCATGCAATCAATTACTACGCGAGTCATAATGATAATTTGAACATTCTGCGTCACATATATACAAAAACGACATAACACATGTTTCGAGGTTTTTAATACATAGATAAAACAGAAATACAACAAGACGTCCGTCATCATCACCATAACCCCCAAACCGTACCATCATACCCGGGAGATGTCAGAAACGACACGCGAAGATCGCCGATCAATATACACAGGAAAAACAACATAGTTAGTGCAAACATTTACCTGGCCTAACTATCCTAGTCCTAATAGCCCCAGCACGACCGAAATGCCCAACACAAGCGGCATCACGGCTCGCAGTGGTAACCACTGGCAGGTGTGCCGGGAGGGTGCGGTGGGTGTGCATCTCTGGACGGTGCTCCAACTTGCTGCAGCTCTGCCGTCGGGCATAAACGTGCAACGTGTCCCCCGCGACCACAAAGCTGACAGACGGTAACAGGCGTTGGTCGTGGCCCACGTAACAAGCTGGTGTCTGGTAATCCGAACCACCACACAACTGACAGGAGGAAGCAGAATCTGAAGGAGGATTCTGAAAATACTCGGACGCATGATGACCCTGCACTCCACATATATGACAAACCACTGGCGCTGAGCGAGACCTACGGGAACAACCAAATGCTCGATGCCCCTCATCTCCACACCTCCGGCAAGTCCTCGATGGTCTCGGCGGCTGAACTAGTGGTGGCTGCGCTACAAGTAACTGCGCGGCTGGTGGCTGAATGACCGACTGCAGAATGAACTTGGTGTCTCGGCGACTAGGTCCGAGTCAGTAGCCCTCAGGCAATGGGGCGCGGTATGGCTCTGTGTCAGACATACGCGGTCCAATCTGCTGCTCTAGAACGTTCCCGAGTATCGCCATCTGCTCATCAACGTGCTGCTCCCAATACGAATGCTGCTCTGGGTCTATCAGCTCCATATCCATGTCAACTATTGCATGTAACGGGTCCACCATAAAGTCCTCCCCACTGAGCGGGACGAAATCTGACTCATGTAGGCTAAAGGGTAACGGACATCAAGCGCCTCGAGCATCGGCGGCTGAATCACTGGTGGTACCATAGGCGCCTCTAACTGTGGCGGTAATGGTGGCAATCCATGGTCTGCATATCCGAGGAATCCCATCATCCATGCGAATGGATCTGGGGTACCTGCATCGTCCTGTAAGGCGGAAGGTAATGGATCAGGCAACGGCCTCCAATCTACAGCGGCTGCTCTCGCTCCCTGTGGCACTCGTGGAAGAACCGGTGGTCGATCAAATATCCGGGAACCCTGTGACTGTCCAGGCTGTGATGTCAGACTCACCTGGTGCTGCTCTAACTGAGCCTGATACTATGCCGCACTCATCCGACGATGACTCATACTGCTCGCTGAAATCTCACACTATGCACACACATGCACACACCCACACACAATCCGTCTAGGGACACTCTGTTGCTGACTGCTAACAAAGACACAGACAAACATTAGTACAGATAATACAAATTTCTACGCCATCCCAACCTCGAATTTACAGACGCGGCTCGGTTTCCTAATGGATGCTTGGGTAAGACACAATTTTGACTCGATAAAACACGGAAAACACTCAGAAATGAACAGCTTTGAAACCCATGACAAACCATGCGATGATACCACCTTTTTGTAACGCCCCTTTCCCATTATCCGCTGACCGTCGAGCTGACCGGCCAACAATCAAACAAGAACATGACCGATCGAACCCGAGCGAGTCAAACAGGAAAGGTTCGCCATAAGACAAAGCCAAAGACAGATCTGTTTGAGACAAAGGCTCGCACTAACCCGTCTTTGACCCCGCTACCTCACTTCCATGATACAAAGCTTTACAACTTGTACCATTTCCGTGGGTTGTGTCATTTCGGACTAAAACAATATCAGGGAAGCATATTCATTTCTGAGTAATCAAATGTTAAGCACAACGTTTAATAATTTTACAAACAATGTGCCATCAATCAAAACAACACACAATCCCCGATACAAAAATGGCGCCAAAACCGAACCGAGAGAAAACCCAAAATCATCGAATCAAAACACCGCCACAAGCAATCCCAAAACTACACCGAGGGTCTCCCGCGTCCATCGTTGCTAAACCTGAAAAACACAAAAGAGTCTAATGAGCGATCTAAGATCACCCAGCGAGTCGGTTCCCCACTACGGCTTATATTCTATCTATCATCTACAGATTCCCGTTCCCAAAATCCAAAATAACAATCAATATAATAAACGGTCGATCACGAACTACCACGTCGTGTCAAACCCACAACACACAAGCACTTGCCAAAAGAAAGAGAAAGCAATTAAAGGAAATCGGAAGCACTGCGGCACATGCTCTCGATTGAGATTCGTTCTATCTATCGCGCACTACCAACCAAACCATACAACACTGGGCCCCTACGATCTCGGTAACTTCCACGGGTTTCCACCGTTACCGACATGGTAACTAAACCACGACTCCTAGACGTAAACACGAAGTCTCACGACCTAGGACACAGTTCTCTGCCCATCGATACGCAGTGACTTAAGTTACCCCCGGCAACCCAAGTTTCCATGCGATTCGGCCCTAGGACATGACCCCGTATTCTCCGAATCACACACCTACCGGCGTCACCTAGTAGGTTAACACCATAACCAGCTACACATCCCGAAGGCACGTGTTGATCAGGTAACTACCCGAGGATCCTATCGGGGTCGGAAGTACCAGAATGTAACCAAACACCTAGAATTGCAGAAAAGTAAACACGCAGACTCGCTCGGACTCTAGCAATCATACTCGATCAATACTCAACAACAATCTCAACACCGTGTCCCGCAAGTATACACACACACACACCAACACCACCGCTCTGACTCGGTACCGTACCGAGTCAGCAACTATGACTTAACTGGTCCCGTGACCAAGTTAAGTGTCCACACGGATCGCTCGGCCCAACACCGAGATGATCAAATAGGCCTGAACAGAAAGCTCAACACCATCACCACACAATTACACCATCACCACACAATCAGACCTATTAGGGTTTCTACAGTCTTTTAACCAATTCCCGTCCGCTACTTTGGATCAACGGCTTGCTAATCCGTAGACGGCCCATATCTCATTAACGTCCGCTACCTTGGATTAGCGGATTGCTAATCCGTAGACAGCTCACCAATCACATCACTTTCCCTTTTTCTTAACCTTTTCTAAGTATCTTTTATCACATCCCCGATCTGTCGGTTTAGAGCTACTAGCTTACTAAACTCCCCAATGTCTCATCATTCATTTACTTGTTTCATTCCTTTCTCTTTAACTTTATTAAACCTAATCTCGATATCCATCCATACACCGTACGTTCGGTTTTCCATCCGATAAGCCGGAAAACCCATTTCTGCTCCGTTCCTTCCAATTCTGATCTTGTAAATGTTCTTTATGTTATAAAATGAGAACATTTGGCCCGTCTCGGCTTCCTTCTCGAACTTTAGCAAAATGGGTTTTGGTAAAATTACAATTTTTCCCCTGTTGACTTTTCTTCTGCCCGTTGACCACATTTTTGAATACAGGGTATTACATTCTTCCCCACTTACAAGAATTTGGTCCCCGAATTCTCCGTCATCAACAGACTTCGAATCGGCACCAACCCCTGCAAGTTGCTTCACTACGTCCTTTTACTGCTCCTTTCTCAAAATCCACGTCCCATACTCTCTGGCGGTTCGCTACCTCATTCCAAACTTTCCATCGTCCTTCACACTGCTCACTCGGCTACTTCTCTATATCCAATCCCTGATCTTGATGGTACTTCTTCATTTGCTCTTTCTTCTTCCCACTTAACTATAACTTCGTTTCTCGACCTCCGGTCCCACTTTACTGTGTCACTTCTCTCTTTAATTGATCTTCCTTGAACCTCGATCTTCCACAAACATTTACTTTGCTCTGATTCTCACTTTTGATTTCTCCACTTCGCTTCGACTTCCACGTCCTTCCCGTCAATGGTTTGTCTCCCCGAGACATTCTTCAAGAATCTGTATTTCTAACCTGACGTCTTGATGGAGCCAACTCCATCCGTACTAATAACCCCACTTTGTTCCCCTACTGACTCTTCCTTTCCGAATACTCCCCAAAATTTTTGATTTCTGAATCCGACTTTTTTAAACCTCCATTCCATTCACATTGATCGCTTCACTCTGGCTTTTACACTGTCGTTGACGTTCTTTCAAATCTTTTCGCTGACTCATCATACCGACTTCTTCGTTCTTGCAGTTGCCTTGCACTGATACATTTTCCACTGACGATCCATACCAACTGCTTTACCTTCCGGGTCAACTTGTCTCACGGCTCCTTTACATTCCATCTTACTTTCGGGTTCGGGTTCGGTCTCGTAATCGTATCGCATCGTCCATTCCGCCCTACATTCAACACAACAACTTTCACTGAAGCGGTGAAATTCAAACCAATCCATCCCTAGATATCACTTCCTCATAGAGATATAGTTAGTTAATCATGTACCCACTGGTTACTTATGATTAAGTCACTACAAAAAAATTGGGCATTCATAGCAGGTAACGATAGCACGTTTTTGGTAACTGCTATCATATATGAGTTTTAATTTTTGTTAAGCTATAATAGCATTTGCATAACGCTAATACATGATTTTATAGGAGCGGGAAGCTAAGTCACCTTTTCCGCCAAAGACTTAGTGAAATTTTCATGTTTTCCCTCTTATATTTCACTACCCCTTTTTTATCGAAAAAACTTAACAAAGAAAAAATCTAACATTTTCCCCTTTCATCTATCATTTTTTTTCCTTCTCATCCTCTTAGAACCCTAAAAAAAAATTTGTCCTTTCTCTTCCTCTTTTACAGAGACAAAAAACAATTCATCTCGCCATCTCTCTCTTTTCTCGTCATCTCTCTCTCTTTCTCTCTGCCCTAAACAAACCTTTACCTTCTTCAACCTCCAGATCGTCAACTCTCTATCTCTAAACGAGCTTGAACGCTTCTACGCCGAGTGTCCTAAACCCAGGCTCGCTCCGGCGACGACAATTGATCCTTGAATGTTCCATCTTGGCCAATATCGAGCCTAAGCAGATCAAAGTCTGGTTTCAAAATCGGAGGTATTCAACCCTAAATCCATTCTGAATTAAGGACCACTTGTAGAGTATTTTTGTCTATTTTGGTTGCTTAGTCCGTGATTGGATTCTCTGATACAATATCCTGATTTTTTAGAATGGTTTCTTCTTTGAATCTGTCTACTAGTTGCGAGCATGTGTATCCTTGTTGAATATGCTTATTTTCAGATTTAAAACAGTTCATATGAGTAGTTAGTTGTTTTGATTTCCTGATTATGCTTCAGATATCACACAAGGAGTTCCTCGAATCAACGAAATCAGAACTTGAGAACCTCCTGGAAGTGGCTAGTGCAAAATTGGTGAAAGTAAGCATCGAAAAACTACTTTTGGACAGGTCTTTCCTCTGATTTTTACATCTGGATCATTCATCCAGTCTTTGATAGTCGCTGCTACTTGTTTCAAGTAAACTTATAACATTTTGTACATATCAACAGTTTGATCTCGTTGGTCCAGCACCTTGTTGTTAGAAACTCTCTCTTTTTATCACTGTTCTTGGTGGTTGTGTGATTATTTGTTTGACGTGTTGCAATCAGATTATCTGCAACAAAATGGCTTTGGCCGGTCGTATCAGATCTGGGATCTCCTTCTTCAAGAACATCTCCGTCTCAGATTCCATCTCCTCTGTGAGATCTTACCCTCGTGGAGAGTCGCTTATCCCTGCGGTAATTATATTCTTAAGAAATTCCAATCTCAAGTCCATTTTATTTTTGTTCGATCCGATCGTCTGATTGGCCTGATAACTGAGAGGATGGAATTATCGTATTTTCGCGTTTACATTGTTCAACGTTCGATGTTTTTGAAGTTCCTAATTGTATTAGTCCTGAGGTTTTCCGGAGAATGTTATCAATTAATAAAGTATTTGTATCGCAGTTGAGAGATTATGCAACAGCTTCATCTCAGAAAACTGGCAACGTTAAGGTACACACACTTATGTTTTCTCAGTTTCGTACATGTGAGAATCGTGCTTCGTGCATAAGTGGGTGAATTATGGCAGAGGATGGAGACCAAGGTGGTTTGTGTTGCAGGATGGTGTGCTTTCGTATTATAAAATCCATGGACCTGATAAGATCTTTGTTAGTCCTGAAACTGAAAAGGGATCAAAAGTGATTGGAGAAGAGTCCGCTCGTATGATCTCTAGGCACCATAGGCGCGGCGGAAGCAACGGCATTTGCCAACTCCGTCGCAAGCCATTCGGAGAAGTCCACCTCAAGGTTGGATACACGACTAGCAAATAAATTGTAATTCAAGGTTTGAACTGTTATTGAGTAGTGGCGTGATCACCCTGAAAGCCAGCTAGTTTTAGTAGATTACGAATGACGTACCAGTTTTTCTAGTTATATTATTAACTTGGGAGTAGTATATAGTGGAATCACTTTGCCAAACACCAATGTCTTCTCTGTGAATGAAGTTGAATTGTAGTTTCATATCTGCTATGTGCAGGTTTCTTCAGTGCGGGAGAGCATATCAGATGATAAGAGGTTTTCCATTTTCACTGGTACCAAGAGGCTCCACTTGCAAGCAGAGACGCGAGAGGACCGAACAACTTGGGTTGACGCACTGCAAGCTGTAAAAGATATGTTTCCAAGGATGTCTAACAGTGAATTGATGGCTCCTACAGACAATTTGGCCATGTCAACGGAGAAGCTTAGGTAACGGTTGATCAGTGAAGTACACACACGAGCAAGACTGGTCCATCTCAAAAAGCTGTCAAGCTATGAGAGTTTTAAAGCAAAAGAAAATGTAAGATTGTGTGTTTATCTACATGTGTTCTACTTAGTTTTGAATTTGTAATGTTGTTTGTGTAATACTTGATGGAAATGTTGTAGACATTTTTGTTAATTGTAAGTACATTTTGGTTCATTAATAAAACCATATTATGAAATATAATTAGAATATTTGAAGATATATGAAATATTATTAAATTTAAAAATATAATTAATTAATAATGCATAAAAAATATATGATTCAAAACAATTGAATAATAGCACGAATTCGGTGTTATGATAAAATATATTACAGTGTTGATATAATGCTATAATAAGATATATTATAGCACATCTTAAATACGGCGCTATCATACGTGCCACATACCATAGCGCACGAAAAATGCTATCATATCGCACCACCCTATTATAGCTGCGGATATCATAGCATTTGTGAAAACGCTATGTATGACATATGATAGCATAATTTTCGCGCTGACAATGTACATATTTGTTGTAGTGAGTAACGATATTCTATAATTTCGCTCTCTCGTGAATCGATGGTCGAATACAACCATTATTGAGTTAGCTCAATACCTTAAACGAAAAGGTTCTAACACTTTCTGTTTCTACCAACTTAATGATTGCGATAAAACTCAAGCTACTCGAGCCCACAAAGCACAACTAGCAATCGAATGGCTCACCACTACCATCAACGATCTTCAAATGCTATGCATGCCATAAAAGAAAACTAGCACCCTAACAGTGCTACACCAATGAACGAAACACAACCTTAATTATCCAATGCACCACTCAAGCATTAGATAAAGCACGCAAGCAATAAATACAGAAGCAAACAATTACCACACACAACCACGCAATCACAAGATCGCTCCGGATATGTCGTCAGTCTGGGTTTAGGTTATGATGAATGGTCGTCAGCTCCGCTCATCATCAGACTTCACATGGTAATTCGTTTGCATCCCAAAACCATCACACGCATTCAAACAATTACTACGTGAGTCATAATGATAAGTTGAACATTCTGCGTCACATATATACAAAAACGACATAACACATGTTTCGAGGTTTTTAATATATAGATAAAACAGAAATACAAGAAGACGTCCGTCATCATCACCATAACCCCCAAACCGTACCATCATAACCTGGATATGTCAGAAACGACACGCGAAGATCGCCGATCTATATACACAGGAAAAACAACATAGTTAGTGCCCAAATTTACCTGGCCTAACTATCCTAGTCCTAACAGCCCCAACACGACCGAAATGCCCAACACAAGTGGCATCACGGCTCGCGGTGGTAACCACTGGAAGGTGTGCTGGGAGGGTGCGGTGGGTATGTGTGATACCCCGTATCCAAAAATATGGTCAACGGGCAGAAGAAAAGTCCACAGGGGCAAAACCGTAATTTTGCCAAACCCAGGGGCAAAATGGTAATTTTGCCAAAGTTCGAGACGGAAGACGTGATGGGCCAAATGTTCTCTTTCTAAACCATAAAGAACATTTACAAAATTAGAATTCGAAGAAACGGAGCAGAAACGCATTTTTCGGAGTATCGGTCGGAAAACCGACTAAACCGGGTAAACTTCGGAAAATCATAATGGGAGCTAGGAAACTCCAAATGAAGTGATTCAAGTTGCTAAATTCATAAAAAAATCAAGAAGAATAAGTTTAAGGAGGTTTGGAGATTTATGGGAATCGTCTGATATTTATTAAAACAATTATCTGGAAAACGAGCAAACCGAGCAAAAGTGTTTAGTCAAGCTAAGGAGGGGTTTTATTGGATTGGGCCGGTGCTAATGGGCCTTAGTGGACTTCAAACACTCACCAGGGACAGATGTGAGCTCCCCAGGTCGCCATCTTTAAGGGAGAGGTGGCATCACCACAATGGATGCATGAGGAAAAGTGTATGCATGCAAGGAATCTCTACTATTCATCCCTTTTGGTCATTTTGGTGATCTGAATCTTCACTCTAGCCTCTCTCTGTCGACAGAACTCTCTCATTCTCTCCAGAAATATTCAACAAATTCATCAAGTTCTTGCATCTTCAAGCAATCTACTTCAAGAACAAAAGGTGTTCTTCATAGCTTCTCACACAAGAAAGTACATAACTTTCTCCTACTAGATCAAAATCACACTCTACAAATCCCGGGAGCTTCATCTCGTCCTCCTATTCATTTTCCAGCCAGTCACCATCGCCGCCGTTGCCGGAGCTCGCCGGAATCCGGTGAAGAAGCAACCACGGCTTAGGGTTCTTGGGATAACTCTCTCTCTTCATCAGATCTTAGTGATTCAAGGCCATGGGTGGGTAGATCTCATCAAAAGGAGCATATTGGTGTGTGGTTCGCCGTCGGAAGTCGCCGGAAAAGTCAATGCCGCCGCGGTCAACGCCGGAGCCGCCGCGGTCAACGCCGGAGCCGCCGCGGTCAACGCCGGAGTAGTCACCGGAGAAGCTTTCTCCGCCTTCAAATCTTCAGCCGGTTCATCCAGGGGTTGGTTCAGATGTGTTGGTTCAAGAATGGAGCTAATTTGGTTGGGTTTAGATCGTTTTAGGTAACCGGTCAACTCTCGGTCAACATTTTGACTTTGACCCGGTTTACCTAAACCGGTCAATTGGATTCTTGGTTCGTGGTCAACCGGTTCAGAGGAGTGGTCAACCGGTTAGCTTGGTCAACGGTCAACGGTCAGCCTCGGTCAACGCCGCCTGTCAACGCGGTCAACGCCGGGAAACGAGCCGGTCAATGCTCGGTTTGGTGGTTGTTCGGTAGTTCGGAGTGTTCGGGAGTTTGTGTTCGGGTATTCGGAGAGGTTCGGGTTTAGTTCGGGGTCTCGGGAATCCGTATCCTCATCCGTGTCGTTCGTTCCGTCATATCACTGTGAGTCGGCTCAAACACCGTAGATGCATATAGAACGTTAAATGGGAAAAACCGTAGAGATAGGAATGCATACCCGATCGTATTGAATTGAATTGAATTGAATTGATTAATTGAATTAAATTTAAACCGGCTAGGGTTAAAGAAGCATGTTAGACGTAAATGGATTAAACCTGTTGAGTGCCGTTAGGTTGTTAGTATCATTGCGTGATAGATTCATATAGTCGTTGCATGCTTAGGGCCGTATATGCATATATATGTAAGTAAAGGACGGTAATTAAATGAATCTATATACGGGAATTAAGACGAGCTAAAATACGGAAGTAAAACCTGAATGAACGTATAGAATATGAATGGTATCGGGGTTTCCCGAGAATAATGAATTAAGTAATGAATGGTGAGACGTCGGGGAGTTTAGTAAGCTACTAGCTCTAAACCGACGGATCGAGGAGTTGATAAAAGAAGGTTAGGATTGGTTAAGAAAAGAGAAGTGTTGGGATTGGTGAACCGTCTACGGGTTAGCAAGCTGCTAACCCAAGGTAGCGAGCGTAAATTGGTTAAAAGATGTTAGCAACCCTAATAGGCCTGTTGTGTGTTGTTTGTGTGTTGATTGCGTGGTGGTGTTGTTGTGTGGTTATGGTTGACCTTTTTGTGCAGGCCTTTAGATCGTCTCGGTGTTGGGCCGAGCGATCCTTGTTGTTACTTAACTCGGTCACGGGACCGGTTAAGTTGTGGTGCTGACTCGGTACGGTGCCGAGTCAGAGCGGTGGTGTGTGTGAGTAGACTTGCGGGATGAGGGGTTGAGTTGATTGTTGTTATTTATTGAAACTGATTGCTAGAGTCCAAGCGAGTCTGCGTGTTTACATTTCTGCACTAGGACTCTAGGGTGCGTTAGATCCCGCAAGTCTAGGTGTTTGATTACATTATGGTACTTCCGACCCGATTGGATCCTCAGGTATTTACTGTTGGGAATGTCCTGAAATCTACCGTACTATCTCTAGAAAGTATGATAAGTGTCGAGATCAGACATAAGTCATAAATACTGGGTGATCATGATGGCTTGCTAGAGTCCGCTCTTGATCTATAAGTTTAGGACTTATTACCAGTATTGTATGATCCCAAGGGGTCACACACCATAGCTAACGGGAAAGTTAAATGGAATTAATACGGTAAGATGCAATGGCATTTACTGTATTAGATCAGAGAATTGGGCCAGACAAAATACAGGCTTTTGTCTGATTTGTGTCTTGGGCCCAAAAGATTAATGAGCCATTAGTCTAATGACTTGGGCCCATTAATGAGAGAGCTAATAAGTCGAAAACCCTAAGGAGGAACCCCTTCTTCTGTGATTTCTTCTTGGTGGCCGTGCCCCCTCTCTCTCTCTAACTCCTGATCTGATCCATCTCTTTGGTCTAGCAGCCATCCCTTGCTTGTAAGAGTGTGGATACTCAAGGAGGAATAGATGATTCATCTGTTCTGGACTGATCTTGTCATTACCATCAATCCGCTGTGCAAACAATAGGTAATGTTACATGTTTGTTTTATGATTCGTTTTGCAAGAACCTAGATCTGTTAAGATTATGTGTTAGGTTGTAATTGGGAATTAAACCTTGAACAAACACCATAATCCTTCAGTGGTATCAGAGCCAGGTTATTAGGTTTCTTGTGAAATTGGATCATATGATTGTTTAATGGTTTAGAATTAATTTTGAATTAAAATTGATTATAGAAATCATTTATCCAAATCGATGTGATCTTATTGATAATCGAATGTCATTGTTAATAATTGAATGGCTCCATTCTATTACATAAAACCCTAACTGCAATTGATGAGCCGATGGATCATGCGATCGCCTAAACCGAGATCGATCATTATGATCGTGAGACAAAGAGTCGATCAGGCAAAGCATGGGCCGTGTGATGCCTAAGCGATGCCGTGTACCGAGGGTGATCACATGCGATGATCGATCTTGCGATCGTGAGCATGCGCAACATGCGCAAAGTTGGATCATGGGCCTCGGATGATCATGGGCCCACAATTGCGTTAATGGGCCGAGTTGGATCTTGGATCCGATTGTTTGGCCCGTTAAAATTTTACGTCCCGCGAATGGTCAATCGGTTATACCGAGCTTCGCGGTTCGTTGCCCAAAACCACACCGATTAAACCGGTCCATTAAATTGGCGGTTAATTGTGTGTTTAAAGCCTAAAACCGCAAGTTAAATCAAATTGGCTAAAACACTAGGTGTTTCTTCCCGGTTTTGGATTTAACTGAACCGATCCAATTTAATTGGTGATTCAAGCGGTTAACACAAATCGCGGTTTGCTGGAAATTATTTAATACATGGTATTATTTAATTTCTGGTTAAACCGGATTAAAATTAAAAAAATTGAATTTTAACCTAAACCGAAGGCTGGTCTAAGTTTGATTTGGTTGGACCAAATAATTTAGAGCTGGTCTGGTTTAGTAAATAACCGATGGTTTTGATAGTTAATTTGGTCTTGGACCAGAATTAATAAACCAGATCGGTTATGTCAAATTATTGGGCCAGCTGGAATTCTATGGTCTTGGGCCAAAGAATTGGGCCTATAATTTGTGACCCAACCCAAAATATTTAATGAAATATTTAAATTAGAAATTTCTATTTTTAGTAAGTTACTAAATTTAGAAAGTTTCTAAAATAAGAAAGTTTCCAAAATAGTAATCTTCTATTTTTGGAAATAAAACTTAAAAATCCTCAAAAACAATATCAAGCTTGGATGTCTTTCCAATCTTGTCAGCTACTTAACGCTTATTTGATTACAGATATGGCTTACAGTGTGAGGTGTCTGTTTTCGCATAAGTAAAGTAGTATATAGTCACTAATTTCATTGGGAGTCCCAGATTTTAGTGATTATTTGGCTGTAAGAGATTGGTTTCCTTGACTGGGCCATCGGGAGTCCCGGGCCTTGAGACATCTGGTGAATTTGGGCCTCGGGTCCAATTCACAACCGAGAGTTATTGGTTATAACTAGCTGTGTGTATGCTTACCAAGTAAAGCTAATTCTGGGTGACGGCCAGTGGCCCACTTTGGATTTAGCTAAACATGGGTCTCGGAATCATTGTATTCTTATGAGGTTAAACAAAGAAATTTTGAATACAATGCGAGTTTTCTTATAAGTTGTTAAGATTACTCTTTTATGAACTTAATAACTAAAACTCTATTTATCTCTAAATTTCGGCTATGACAAGCACAAACAATCAAAACACTTTCTCGATCCGGTATGTCCTTAAGATGGACAAACTGAACGGATCAAATTTCTTGACTTGGTCGCGGAACCTGAGGCTAGTTCTCAGGCATGAGAGAAAGGACTATGTCCTTGAGAAAGCTCTCCCCGAGAGGATCGGATCCAAGGCCAGTCATGCAGTATATAATGCTTGGAATAAGCATTATAATGATGCGGTAGATGTGCGTGGTCTGATATTGGCTACCATGGACTCAGAGTTGCGGAAGCAATATGAGAACATGGAGTCGCCAATAGAGATGATCAGCAGCCTGAAATTGAAATTTCAGGAGCAGGTAAGAGTGGAGAGATACCAATTGGTTAAATCTCTCACTAGCTGCAAGCTACCGATTGATCATCCAGTAAGTCCTCATATCAGTAAAATGATGGGTTACATTGATAACCTGAGGAAACTGGATTATCCAGTTAGCCAAGAAATGGCAACTGATATCATTCTGCAGTCACTGCCGTCAAGCTATGATAAGTTCGTAAGGGACTATATCAAGAAAGGCTTAACGAAGACGTTGACTGAACTGCATGACATGCTCAAGACAGTTGAGCCAAACGTGAAGAGTACCCTGTACAATCTCATGAAGGAGAAGGGTAGGTTTACTAAACCTAAAGCTGACAAGGGTGAAGACAAAGTTGTCCAGATTTTTAATCATGGCAAGCGTGTGTCTTCTGAGCCCGAGTCAGATACCTCTTACGTTGGTAAGTGTTGCTACTGTAAAGAGACTGGGCATTGGAAGAGATATTGCATTAAATTCATGGAAGATTATGAGGAGTTGAAGTTGATGTATGAGACTACTTCCTCAGGTATTCATGTTATTACTTCAAGTTATACCTTATAGGTATTGGATACTGGTTGTGGCACTGATATTTGTTATAATATGCAGAGCCTGAGCAACAGTAGAACGTTGAAGGAAGGGCAAGTGGAACTGCGTGTCTGGAAGGAGCTTGGGATGCTGCCTCAACCATAGGGTTTTCACTTGTAGATGCCTTTGAGGCTTGGTTTTGTATTAAGTAATTGCTACAATATACCTGCTTTAAGCAGAGTTGTCTTTCATTTTCTTGTAAGAATTTGAATGTTTTTCATTTGATAAAAGACAAGTTTTGTTCTTTTGATCTTAATGAAATATTAATTGTAGCACCCTATTCAAGGAATGGGTTTTATATCTTAAACCATAGAGTGCCTAAAATGTAACATAAATACCGCAATTGGTTTAAATCTGATGAATTAAACCTGATTTTTCTTGGCATAAAAGTTTTGGTAACATAGAGTAAGTCAGATTCAGAAACCCCATAGTTATGGACTTTTGGGCTCATTTGAATGGATATCTTATGAGACTTGAATTCTGCTTACTAGACCAAAAGACAAAGGGCCCATCTTAGCCGAGCTAGAGAAAGGCCCAAAGGCTTATCGGAGATTGAACATACTCATGTATGTGGTCCGATGAGCAGTAATGCCAGAGAAAATTTCCTGTACTTCATTGTCTCTACTGATTACTTCAGTGAGTGTGACTGTGTTCATTTGATGAGACACAAGTCGGAATTCTTTGACATGGTCGAAAGAGTTCCAGAATGAAGTATAGAATCTGAATGACAGAAGTATTAAGACCCTGGATTAGATCACGAGTGAGAATACTTAAGTCATTGATTGTGTGATCATCTGAATGAGTGTGAAGTCGTTTCACAGCTCAATTCTCCTGAAAACCTTGAGGTATTTCTGTGAGAAAGAATCAGATCTTATTAGAAATGATTAAAGATGAGTCACACGAATCTTCCATGATATTCTTTAATAATAACGCTCTAGAAATATCTAAGTTTACGCTAAAATAGTTCCACCAATATCAGTTGAAAGACACCACGTAAATGTGGATTGGAATCGATCCAAATTCGTCTTTACTGAGTATTTGTAGTTGTGCTACTTCGATGGTTGTCCTAGGGAAACCAAGGCTTGTTACTTTTACGTCAATTCTGTTTTCTAAGAAGGGAAGTTACTTTCCAAGAAGAACAGTGGGAGTTAAAAGTATAACTCGAAGAAATTCGAGAAATACAGGAGGCTTCTCAACCTGTTGAGGGAGAGCAACGGATGGATTTACAGATTTCTGTAGAATCTACACCTGTAGAGCCTGAAGTTCGCAGATATGAATGAATCAGTCACTAATTCGAGAGTGATTTCTCGTCATTAGTTGAACCTGATGATCATTGAAAGTTCGCATGATCTGATGATCATTGAAAGCGACGAATCTGCAAAATTCAAAGAAGCGAAAGTGAACCCGGACTCCGAAAAAGTTATACTGTACGTAAGTTAGCTTCATCGATCCATTCATGGATGGAAGCAAACATATCGGAGTTGGAATCTTCGTTCTGTTGAAGTAGTCAAGGTTTTGACTTGAACAGGAACGAAATGGAACTGTGCGTTTACTAATAGATAAGTGGGAGCGATGCTGCATTTCTCATAGTGTATGTCGATGACATACTGATTCTCGAATATAACGTCCCAATGCTGCAGTCGGTAAAGGACTGGTTTGGGAGTTGGTTTTATGATTGACATGGGTAAAGCCACGTAGTTCTTGGATTTTGGATCTAAAGATAGAGATCCAAAAGAGCTGGTAGGACAAAGTCAGGACTCTTAAATTGACAAAGTCCTACACGTAATCAGCAATCCAAGAAGGGTTTTATGCCAATGTCACATGGCAATTCATTAAGCAAGATACAGTGTCCTGCGATATCTGCTGAGCTTGAATGCATGGATAGGATTCCATATGCGACGACAATTGGATCTATCATGTATGCCATGACACGTACTTGTTTTGATGTTGCTTTAATGCTAAGCAAGACAAGTAAAGACCAGTCAAATCCAGCAAAGAATCACTGGATTGCCGTAAAGAATATTCTGAAGTATTTGAGGAATACTTAGGATAAGTTCTTGATTTACGGAGAAAGTGAGGTGCTACAAGTCGATAGAGTCTGAAAGGCAAGTTTCCAATAGACAAAGATAATTCCTGGTCACAGTCCGGCTATATCTTGTGTCTAACTGGCGGTACAAGGCACTGTTGCTGACTCCATGACTTAAGCTGAACATTTCGCAGCTTGAGAAGCGGCGAAAGAGGATGTTTGGATAGAAGAGTTCATCACTGAACTTGATGTGATTCACAGCATAGATGAGGCTAGCTGCACATCAGAGGTCCAAACACCTTGAGGGTAGGTATAACCTATTCTGTGAGATAAATGACAGAGGTGTTAAGTAGATAAGCAAGTTTCATCGAATGAAAACGTTGCTAATCTATTAACGAAGCCACTCCTTATGCCTAAGCACGAGTCGCGGACTGTAGCTGTAGGATGAGTGAAATTAAGATGTAGTCTTAATTTCAGTGGGAGTTTGTAAAGGGCTTTACTTAGTTGTTTTGAAAGGTTCATGTAAACATAATATTTTATGTTTATGAAATCTAATGATTTCTGGATTATTTTAACTGTGATATAAATAATCGTTCCAAAATGATTCATGTCACTATATATGGGCCATCGAAGTACATGAGTAGACTTGATCCTGAAACCCCATATTTAACGAAGTGACATAAATCATAGTGTCCATAGTCGAAGGTTGTTGAAATTGGAACACCAACAACCTGTTGAGACTAGATTGTGTTGAGACTTATGACCAAGTTTCGAGGGGTCATAGATGCGCGGCATCAAAGTCGACACATAGGTATATGTAGGGGAGCGTATGACCGGACATGGCCCGCTGATGAGAACTCTGCAAGATATTAATATCTGTGTCATAAGAAGTTCTCATATACGACTATAGAGTATAGTCCTTAGACCTGAGTTCGCATGCATGTGGCTACACATGGAGTAATGCGCTTTGATCATTGTCTAACGCTGTTTCGTAACTGGGAGCTATAAGGACCTTGGTTGGGTGTATTATGAAATGTGTAGTTCATAGTGATGGAACAAGATGGGATTTGTCCCTGCCATTTAACGGAGGTAATATCTCTAGGCCAATCGGAGATTTGATAGCTGGTAAGAGAATGGCCATTCCCAAACGGACTTGCCCAAGTCGTTTGCATTGTCAGTATCAAATCTGGTCCGATAAACATGGTCTGGCTATATAAGGATGACACGCATCTTGCCTTATGCCAGATCGAGATATTGAGACAAAAGGATTAGGGAATGTAGGATTCCAGTACAATCGGGAGATTGTTGGGAATGTCCTGTGTAGGATTCCAGTACAAGTGGGAGATTGTTGGGAATGTCCTGAAATCTACCGTACTATCTCTAGAAAGTATGATAAGTGTCG
Source organism: Orychophragmus violaceus (assembly GCA_030180135.1). Taxonomy (NCBI): domain Eukaryota; kingdom Viridiplantae; phylum Streptophyta; class Magnoliopsida; order Brassicales; family Brassicaceae; genus Orychophragmus; species Orychophragmus violaceus. The sequence goes on from CM058234.1 coordinate 29,664,474, forward strand.
AGATCAGACATAAGTCATAAATACTGGGTGATCATGATGGCTTGCTAGAGTCCGCTCTTGATCTATAAGTTTAGGACTTATTACCAGTATTGTATGATCCCAAGGGGTCACACACCATAGCTAACGGGAAAGTTAAATGGAATTAATACGGTAAGATGCAATGGCATTTACTGTATTAGATCAGAGAATTGGGCCAGACAAAATACAGGCTTTTGTCTGATTTGTGTCTTGGGCCAAAAAGATTAATGAGCCATTAGTCTAATGACTTGGGCCCATTAATGAGAGAGCTAATAAGTCGAAAACCCTAAGGAGGAACCCCTTCTTCTGTGATTTCTTCTTGGTGGCCGTGCCCCCTCTCTCTCTCTAACTCCTGATCTGATCCATCTCTTTGGTCTAGCAGCCATCCCTTGCTTGTAAGAGTGTGGATACTCAAGGAGGAATAGATGATTCATCTGTTCTGGACTGATCTTGTCATTACCATCAATCCGCTGTGCAAACAATAGGTAATGTTACAGGTTTGTTTTATGATTCGTTTTGCAAGAACCTAGATCTGTTAAGATTATGTGTTAGGTTGTAATTGGGAATTAAACCTTGAACAAACACCATAATCCTTCATTTACCTAATCGGATCATGGTGATTCCGGTTATGGTGTTAACCTACTGAGTGACGTCGGTAGGTGTGTGGTCCGGAGAACACGGGGTCGCGTCCTAGGGCCGGACTGCATGGAAGCTTGGGTTATCTAGGGATAGCCTGAGTCACCGCGTATCGATGGACAGAGAACGGTGTCATAGTCGTTGTGTGGACGGCTAGGATTCGTGGGTTAGTTGCCATATCGGTAACGGTGGAAACCCGTGGAAGTTACCAAGATCGTAGGGGCCCAGCGTTATGTTTTGGTGTAGTTGGTAGTGCGCGGTAGATAGATCGAGTTTCAATCGGGAACATGTGCCGCAGTGCTCCCGATTTCCTCTAATCGCCTTCTCTTTCTTTTGGCAATTGATTGTGTGTGGGCTCGACACGACGTGGTAGTGCGTGATCGGCTATTTTGTTATGATTGATTGTTATTTTGTGGTTTCGGGCGGGAATCTATAGGAGATAGATAGATTTGAAGCCTTAGTGGGAAGCCGATCCACTGGGTGATCTTAGATCGCTCATTAGACTCTTTTTGTGTTTTCAGGTTAAGCAGCGACGGACGCGGGAGGTCCTCGGTGTAGCTTCGGGATGGCTTGGGGCGGGGTTTTTGATTCGATGGTTTTGGGGTTTTTCTCTCGGTTCGGCTTGACTCCACATTTGTATTGGTTTGCGTGTTGATTATTTATTGATGAAATCGATTTGTAAAGTGATGATTAAACGTTGTGCTGAACGTTTAGTTTACTTAGAAATGAACATGCTTTCCTGATATTGTGTTTAGTCCGAACCGACACAACTCGCTGAAGTAGTGCAAGGTGATCAACTTGTACTATGGAAGTGAGGATAGCGGAGTCAAGGATGGATTAGTACGAGCCTTTGTCTCAAACCGATTCGTCTCTGGCTTCGTCCTGTGGTGAACTTTTCCTGTTCGACTTGCTCGGGTTCGATCGGTCATGTTCTTGTTTGATTGTTGGCCGGTCAGCTCGACGGTCAGCGGAGGATGTGAAAAGAGCGTTACAGAAAGGTGGTATCAGAGCATGGTTCTGCATGGGTTTCGAAGCTGTTCATTTCTGAGTGTTTTCCGTGGTTTTATCGAGTCAAAATTGTGTCTTACCCAAGCATCCATTAGGAAACCGAGCCGCGTCTGTAAAATCCGGGGTTGGGATGGGGTAGAAAAATTTGTATTTTGTGTACTAATTTTTTATTTGTGGTTTTTGATTGCAGACAGCAGCAGAGTGTCCCTGGACAGAGTGTGTGTGGGTGTGTGCATTGGGTGTGAGAGATAGTAGCGAGCAGTATGGGTGAGCATCGGATGACACGGGCAGAGTACCAGGCTTTGGTAGACCAGCATCAGGCAGGTCTGAGGATAGCACCGCAGGGTCAGTCGCAGGGTTCTCGGGTATCAGATCGACCGCCAGTTGTTCCCCGAGTGCATCAGGGAGCGAGAGCAGCCGCTGCGGATTGGAGGCCATTAGCGGACCCGTTACCGCCTTCTCTACAGGACGATGCAGGTACCGCAGACCCGACCGCAGGAGTGATGGGATATTTGGGATTCACAGACTATGGGTTGCCGCCGTTTCCACCTCAGCTTGAGGCACCTACAGTACCATCGGGGATGCAGCTTGAGGCACATGATGTGCCACTACCCTTCAGTTTGCATGAGTCGGACTTCATTCCACTTGGTGGAGGGGACTTTCAGTTGGATCCGTTACACCCAGTTTTCGACATGGACATGGAGCCGTTGGATCCGGAGCAACATGCGCAGTGGGCGCAGCAGATAGACGAGCAGATGGCGATATTAGAGGACGTCTTGGAGCAGCATGTTGGGCCACATCATCAGCCAGGATCGCCACAGAGGTCAGGAGCTCCATCACCCGGTTCCACCGAGCCACACTCAGCGATGGAGTCAGCCACAGGAGTTGAGTCGATGTCGACGGCAGGGTCAGACTCGTAGTTTGAGTCAGTTACATCACCAGAGGCACCGCCGACTGAGCCGGTTGCACCATCGGAGATTCCACTAGCCGACAAGCCAGATTTATTGCCGCCTATGCCTGTGTACCGGACATGTAGCGCCTGCGGAGTTCAGGGCTTTCATTTGTATTGGTGCACCCGACCAGTGGATCCGCGCTACCGTGAGACGTATCAGCCAGTGCCGGCCCCGTATTATTGTCAGGTGTGCGGGATGGACGGCCATCTTGCACCTATTTGCCCGATCGCAGGACCCGGACCTCGTATGTCGGACGCAGAGCCGCATCGTGCCCCGTTACATGAGGAGTATCGATCTGGTACGAGTCGTCGAGACGGTGAGCTTATTCGGCAGTCAGTTATCCAGCAGCCAGCAGCGCAGTCACCTGTAGCGCAGCCACCATTGGAGCCGCCACCAAGACCATCGAGGAGTTGTAGGAGGTGTGGAGACGAGGGACACAGAGCATCCGCTTGTTCCCGTTGATCCAGTTCTCGTCGGTCCCGCTCAACGCCAGTTGTCTATCAGATTTGTGGAGGTCAGGGACATCGAGCAGCCGAGTGTTTTCAGGAGCCTTCTTCGGGGTCTGTTTCTTCCTGTCAGCTGTGTGGAGCGACAGATCATCAGACAGCAGCTTGTTACCGTGGGCCACGCCCAGCGCCCGTTCCGGTTTGTCAGATTTGTGGTCGCGGAGGTCATGTAGCGCAGTTGTGTCCGATGGCAGAGCCGCAGCAGGTTGGACCGCCGACTATAGATGCGCACCCACCACACCCTCCCGGCGCACCTGCCAGTGGGTACAAGCGCGAGCCGCGATGCCGGTTTTGTATGGCATTCCGGTCGTGTTGGGGCTGTTAGGATTAGAATAGTTAGGCCAGGTAAGTTGGGCACTAACTATGTTGTTGTTGTGTGTATCTAGATCGGCGATTCTCGCATGTGGTTTCAGACATCTCTGGGTTATGACGGTGCAGTTTGGGGGTTAGGGTATGGATGACGGACGTCTCATGGTTGTATTTCTTGTTTACTTATATATTTAAAAACCTCGAAACATGTGTGTGTTGTTGTTCTTATGTATGTATGTGATGCAGAATTGTTCTACTTATCGTTATGGCTTACGTAGTAATTGTTTGCATGCGTGTGATGGTTTTGGATGCAAACGAATTACCACTTGAAGTCTGATGATGCGCGGAACTGACGACCGTTCATCATAACCTAAACCCAGACTGACGACATATCCGGAACGATATAGTGATTGCTTGGCTGTGTGTGGTAATTGGTTGCTTTTATTTGATTGCTTGCGTGTTTTATTGAATGCTTGTGTGGTGCATTAGTTAATTAGGGTTGCGTTTCGTATGTGGTGTAGCACTGTGAAAGTGCTAGTGTTTATGACATGCTCAGCATGTGCGGAATGTGAATGGCGTTGGTAAGCCATCCGGGTGAGTAGTTTAAATTGGTTGCAATCGTTAAGTTGTTAGAATTGAAAGTGTTAGAACCTTTTCGTTTAAGGTGTTGAGCTAACTCGAGTATGGTTGTAATCGACTGTCGATTCGCGAGAGAGCGGAATTATAGAATATCGTTACTTAATCATGGGTAACCATTGGGTACATGATTAACTAACTATATCTCTATGAGGAAGTGAAATCGAGGGATGGATCGGTTTGAATTTCACCACTCCAGTGAAAGTTGTTGTGTTGAATGTAGGACGGAATGGACGATGCGATACGAATGCGAGACCGAACCCGAACCCGAAAGCGAGATGGAATGACAAGACGTCGCGAAACAAGGAGACCGGACCGTGAAGCAGTCGATATGGACCGTCCGTGGAAAGTGTATCAGTGCAGGGTAACTGGAAGAGCGAAGCGGTTGGTATGATGAGTTAGCAAAAAGATTTGAAAAAATGTCAGCGACAGTGCGAAGATCAGAATGAAGCAATTGGTGTGAAGTGAATGAAGTCTTAAAAAAGTCGGATTCAGAAATCAAAGTTCTGGAAGAGTGCTCGGAAAGGAAGAGGTCGTATCGGAATCAGAGTGAAGTTATTAGTACGGGGGATTGGAAGTCATAAGAACGTCAGGTTTGGAATGCAGATTTTTGAAGAGTGTCTCGGTGAGACAAACCACTATCGTGAAGGACGTGGAAGTCAAAGCGAAGTGGGGAAGTTGGAAGTGAAAATCAGTGGAAAGTTAGATGGAAAGTTTGGAAAGAGCGCAGGAAAGCGAGAAGTCAGAGTTATGCAGCAGTGTTCGAGTAAGGAAGCGTTGAAATCGAATGACGGAGCAACTTGCACGGTTTGGAACTGATTCAAAGTCTGGTAGTGACGGAGAATTCGGGGACCGAATTCCTGTAAGTGGGGAAGAATGTAATACCCCGTATCCAAAAATATGGTTAACGGGCAGAAGAAAAGTCCACAGGGGCAAAACCGTAATTTTGCCAAAGTTCGAGACGGAAGACGTGACGGGCCAAATGTTCTCTTTCTAAACCATAAAGAACATTTACAAGATTAGAATTCGAAGAAACGGAACGTATTTTCGGAGTATCGTTCGGAAAACCGACTAAACCGGGTAAACTTCGGAAAATCATAACGGGAGCTAGGAAATTCCAAATGAAGTGATTCAAGTTGATAAATTCATCAAAAATCAATAAGAATCAGTTTATGGAGGTTTGGAGATTTATTTGAATCGTCTGATATTTATTAAAACAATTATCGGGAAAACGAGCAAACCGAGCAAAAGTGTTTAGTCAAGCTAAGGAGGGGTTTTATTGGATTGGGCCGGTGCTAATGGGCCTTAGTGGACTTCAAACACTCACCAGGGACAGCTGTGAGCTCCCCAGGTCGCCAGATTTAAGGGAGAGGTGGCATCACCACAATGGATGCATGAGGAAAAGTGTATGCATGCAAGGAATCTCTACTATTCATCCCTTTTGGTCATTTTGGTGATCTGAATCTTCACTCTAGCTTCTCTCTGTCGACAGCACTCTCTCATTCTCTCCAGAAATATTCAACAAATTCATCAAGTTCTTGCATCTTCAAGCAATTTACTTCAAGAACAAAAGGTGTTCTTCAAAGCTTCTCACACAAGAAAGTACATAACTTTCTCCTCCTAGACCCAAATCACACTCTACAAAGCCCAGGAGCTTCATCTCGTACTCCTCTTCATTTTCCAGCCAGCCACCGTCACCGCCGTCGCCGTAGCTCGCCGGAATCCGGTGAAGAAGCAACCGTGGCTTAGGGTTCTTGGGATAACTCTCTCTCTCTCTTCATCAGATCTTAGTGATTCAAGGCCATGGGTGGGTAGATATCATCAAAAGGAGCAGATTGGTGTGTGGTTCACCGTCGGAAGTCGCCAGAAAAGTCACCGCCGCCGCGGTCAATGCCGGAGCCGCTGCGGTCAACACCGGAGTAGTCGCCGGAGAAGCTTCCTCCGCCTTCAAATCTTCAGCCGGTTCATCCAGGGGTTGGTTCAGATGTGTTGATTCAAGAATGGAGCTAATTTGGTTGGGTTTAGATCGGTTTAGGTAACCGGTCAACTCTCGGTCAACATTTTGACTTTGACCCGGTTTACCTAAACCGGTCAATTGGATTCTTGGTTCGTGGTCAACCGGTTCAGAGGAGTGGTCAACCGGTTAGCTTGGTCAACGGTCAACGGTCAGCCTCGGTCAACGCCGGTCAACGCCGGTCAATGCCGCCGGTCAACGCGGTCAACGCCGGGAAACGAGCCGGTCAACGCTCGGTTTGGCGGTTCTTCGGTAGTTCGGAGTGTTCAGAAGTTCGTGTTCGGGTATTCGGAGAGGTTCGGGTTTAGTTCGGGGTCTCGGGAATCCGTATCCGCATCCGGTCCGTTCGTTCCGTCGTATCACTGTGAGTCGGCTCAAACACCGTAGATGCATATAGAACGTTAAATGGGAAAAACCGTAGAGATAGGAATGCATACCCGATCGTATTGAATTGAATTGAATTGAATTGATTAATCGAATTAAAGTTAAACCGGCTAGGGTTAAAGAAGCATGTTAGACGTAAATGGATTAAACCTGTTGAGTGCCGTTAGGTTGTTAGTATCGTTGCGTGATGCATTCATATAGTCGTTGCATGCTTAGGGCCGTATATGCATATATATGTAAGTAAAGGACGGTAATTAAATGAATCTATATACGAGAATTAAGACGAGCTAAAATACGGAAGTAAAACCTGAATGAACGTATAGAATATGAATGGTATCGGGGTTTCCCGAGAATAATGAATTAAGTAATGAATGGTGAGACGTCGGGGAGTTTAGTAAGCTACTAGCTCTAAACCGACGGATCGAGGAGTTGATAAAATATGGTTAGGATTGGTTAAGAAAAGAGAAGTGTTGGGATTGGTGAACCGTCTATGGGTTAGCAAGCTGCTAACCCAAGGTAGCGGGCGTCAGGGGCGGAGCTACTAAGGGTTAGGGGGTGTCATCTGACACCGTATAAATTGATATAAAAATTTATTTCTAGCCTATTTCATGTAAGTTCTGGTGGATGGGTTGGAAAAATCAGGTGTATGACACCCCTAAAATCAGTGTTCGAGCACTGACATTACTACTACTTTTTTCCTTTTATTTTTCCCTTGGTCTTTTTATTGACACCTGTAAAAAAGATGTTTGGGTCCGCCCTTGGCGGGCGTAAATCGGTTAAAAGATATTAGCAACCCTAATAGGCCTGTTGTGTGTTGTTTGTGTGTTGATTGCGTGGTGGTGTTGTTGTGTGGTTGTGGTTGACCTTTTTGTGCAGGCCTTTAGATCGTCTCGGTGTTGGGCCGAGCGATCCTTGTTGTTACTTAACTCGGTCACGGGACCGGTTAAGTTGTGGTGCTGACTCGGTACGGTGCCAAGTCAGAGCAGTGGTGTGTGTGAGTAGACTTGCGGGATGAGGGGTTGAGTTGATTGTTGTTATTTATTGAAACTGATTGCTAGAGTCCAAGCGAGTCTGCGTGTTTACATTTCTGCACTAGGACTCTAGGGTGTGTTAGATCCCGCAAGTATAGGTGTTTGATTACGTTCTGGTACTTCCGACCCAATTGGATCCTTGGGTATTTACCTAATCGGATCATGGTGATTCCGGTTATGGTGTTAACCTACTGAGTGACGTCGGTAGGTGTGTGGTCCGGAGAACACGGGGTCGCGTCCTAGGGCCGGACTGCATGGAAGCTTGGGTTATCTAGGGGTAGCCTGAGTCACCGCGTATCGATGGACAGAGAACGGTGTCCTAGTCGTTGTGTGGACGGCTAGGAGTCGTGGGTTAGTTGCCATATCGGTAACGGTGGAAACCCGTGGAAGTTACCAAGATCGTATGGGCCCAGCGTTATGTTTTGGTGTAGTTGGTAGTGCGCGGTAGATAGATCGAGTTTCAATCGGGAACATGTGCCGCAGTGCTCCCGATTTCCTCTAATCGCCTTCTCTTTCTTTTGGCAATTGATTGTGTGTGGGCTCGACACGACGTGGTAGTGCGTGATCGGCTATTTTGTTATGATTGATTGTTATTTTGGGGTTTCGGGCGGGAATCTATAGGAGATAGATAGATTTGAAGCCTTAGTGGGAAGCCGATTCACTGGGTGATCTTAGATCGCTCATTAGACTCTTTTTGTGTTTTCAGGTTAAGCAGCGACGGACGCGGGAGGTCCTCGGTGTAGCTTCGGGATGGCTTGGGGTGGGGTTTTTGATTCGATGGTTTTGGGGTTTTTCTCTCGGTTCGGCTTGACGCCACTTTTGTATTGGTTTGCGTGTTGATTATTTATTGATGAAAGCGATTTCTAAAGTGACGATTAAATGTTCTGATGAACGTTTAGTTTACTCAGAAATGAACATGCTTTCCTGATATTGTGTTTAGTCCGAACCGACACAACTCGCTGAAGTAGTGCAAGGTGATCAACTTGTACTATGGAAGTGAGGATAGCGGAGTCAAGGATGGATTAGTGCGAGCCTTTATCTCAAACCGATCCGTCTCTGGCTTCGTCCTGTGGCGAACTTTTCCTGTTCGACTTGCTCGGGTTCGATCGGTCATGTTCTTGTTTGATTGTTGGCCGTTCAGCTCGACGGTCAGCGGAGGATGGGAAAGGGTCGTTACAGTATGCATCTCTGGACGGTGCTCCAACTCGCTGCGGCTCTGCCGTCGGGCATAAACGTGCAACGTGTCCCCCGCGACCACAAAGATGACAGACGGGGCGTGGTCCACGTAACAATCTGGTGCCTGGTGATCCGAACCACCACACAACTGACAGGAGGAAGCAGACTCAGAAGGAGGATTCTGAAAACACTCGGACGCACGATGATCCTGCACTCCTCATATCTGGCAAACCACTGGCGCTGAGAGAGACCTATAGGAACAACCAAATGCTCGATGCCCCTCGTCTCCACACCTCCGGCAAGTCCTCGATGGTCTCGGCGGCTGAACTAGTGGTGGTTGCGCTACAGGTAACTGCGAGGCTGGTGGCTGAATAAGCGGCTGCAGAATGAGCATGGTGTCTCGGCGACTAGGTCCGGGTCAGTAGCCCTCAAGCAATGGGGTGCGGTATGGCTATGTGTCAGACATACGCGGTTCAATCTGCTGCTCTAGAACGTCCCCGAGTATCGCCATCTGCTCATCAACGTGCTGCTCCCAATACGGATGTTGCTCTGGGTCTATCGGCTCCATATCCATGTCAACTGTTGCATGTAACAGGTCCACCATAAAGTCCTCCCCACTGAGCGGGACGAAATCTGACTCATGTAGGCTAAAGGGTAACGGCACATCATGCGCCTCGAGCATCGGCGGCTGGATCACTGGTGGTACCATAGGCGCATCTAACTGTGGAAGTAATGGTGGCAATCCATGGTCTTCATATCCCAGGAATCCCATCATCCCTGCGAATGGATCTGGGGTACATGCGTCGTCCTGTAAGGCTGAAGGTAATGGATCAGGCAACGGCCTCCAATCTACAGCGGCTGCTCTCGCTCCCTGTGGCACTCGTGGAAGAACCGGTGGTCGATTAGATATCCGGAAACCTTGTGACTATCCATGCTGTGCTGTCAGACTCGCCTGGTGCTGCTCTAACTGAGCCCGATACTGTGCCGCACTCATCCGACGATGACTCATACTGCTCGCTGAAATCTCACACTATGCACACACATGCACACACCCACACACAATCCGTCCAGGGACACTCTGCTGCTGACTGCAAACAAAGACACAGACAAACATTAGTACAGATAATACAAATCTCTACGCCATCCCAACCCCGAATTTACAAACGCGGCTCGGTTTCCTAATGGATGCTTGGGTAAAACACAATTTTGACTCGATAAAACACGGAAAACACTCAGAAATGAACAGCTTCGAAACCCATGGCAAACCATGCTCTGATACCACCTTTTTGTAACGCCCCTTTCCCATTATCCGATGACCGTCGAGCTGTCCGGCCAACAATCAAACAAGAACATGACCGATCGAACCCGAGCGAGTCAAACAGGAAAGGTTCGCCACAAGACGAAGTCAGAGACAGATCTGTTTGAGATAAAGGCTTGCACTAACCCGTCTTTGACCCCGCTATCCTCACTTCCATGATACAAAGCTTTACAACTTGTACCATTTCCGTGAGTTGTGTCGGTTCGGACTAAACACAATATCAGGGAAGCATATTCATTTCTGAGTAATCAAACGTTAAGCACAACGTTTAATAATTTTACAAACAATGTGCCATCAATCAAAACAACACACAATCCTCGATACAAAAATGGCGCCAAAACCGAAACGAGAGAAAACCCAAAATCATCGAATCAAAACACCGCCACAAGCAATCCCAAAACTACACTGAGGGTCTCCCGCGTCCGTCGCTGCTAAACCTGAAAAACACAAAAAGAGTCTAATGAGCGATCTAAGATCACCCAGCGAGTCGGTTCCCCACTACGGCTTCTATTCAATCTATCATCTACAAATTCCCGTTCCCAAAATCTAAAATAACAATCAATATAAAAACGGTCGATCACGAACTACCACGTCGTGTCAAACCCACAACACACAAGCACTTGCCAAAAGAAACAGAAAGCGATTAAAGGAAATCGGAAGCACTGCGGCACATGCTCTCAATTGAGACTCGATCTATCTATCGCGCAATACCAACCACAACACACTACACTGGGTCCCTACGATCTCGGTAACTTCCACGGGTTTCCACCGTTACCGACATGGTAACTAACCCACGACTCCTAGACGTAAACATGAAGTCTCACGACCTAGGACACTGTTCTCTTCCCATCGATACGCAGTGACTTAAGTTACCCCCGGCAACCCAAGTTTCCATGCGATTCGGCCCTAGGAAATGACCCCGTATTCTCCGAATCACACACCTACCGGCGTCACCCAGTAGGTTAACACCATAACCAGCACCACAGCCCAAAGGCACGTGTTGATCAGGTAACTACCTGAGGATCCAATCGGGTCGGAAGTACCGGAACGTAACCAAACACCTAGAATTGCGGGATCTAAGGCACCCTAGAGTCCTAGTGCAGAAAAGTAAACACGCAGACTCGCTCGGACTCTAGCAATCATACTCAATCAATACTCAACAACAATCTCAACACCGCGTCCCGCAAGTCTACACACACACACCAACACCACCGCTCTGACTCGGTACCGTACCGAGTCAACAACTATGACTTAAATGGTCTCGTGACCAAGTTAAGTGTCCACACGGATCGCTCGGCCCAACACCGAGACGATCTAATAGGCCTGCACAGAAAGCTCAACACCATCACCACACAATCATGCATATTAGGGTTTCTACAGTCTTTTAACCAATTCCCGTCCGCTACTTTGGATCAACGGCTTGCTAATCCGTAGACGGCCCACATCTCATTAACGTCCGCTACCTTGGATTAGCGGATTGCTAATCCGTAGACAGCACACCAATCACATCAATTTCCCTTTTTCTTAACCTTTTCTAAGTATCTTTTATCACATCCCCGATCCGTCGGTTTAGAGCTAGTGGCTTACTAAACTCCCCAACGTCTCATCATTCATTTACTCGTTTCATTCCTTTTTCTTTAACTTTATTAAACCTAATCCTGATATCCATCCATACACTGTACGTTCGTTAGGTTTAATCCCATATTTTAACACCGTCACAATTCTCGTACTTATATTCATTTGATATCGTCCTTTAAATACGTATATATGCATATACGGCCCTATCATGCCACAACTATATGTATGCATCAATCAATGGTTCTAACAACCTAACGACACACAACAGGTTTAATCCGATTAATTCTCACGATCCTAACATGCGTATTAAACCCTAACCGGTTTATCGTTAATCCAACCATTCAGTTTTCAACCACAATCAAATTACATCCGGGTATGCAAACCCTAACTCTACGGTTTCTCATTTCCCGATCTACATGCTTCTAATTACGGTGTTTGAGCCGACTCACAGTGATTTAGGTCGGAATGAACGGCACGGATGCGGATACGACTCCCCGAGACCCCGAACTAAACTCGAACCTTCTTAACACACGAAAACGAACCCCAAAGCTTCCCGAACACCCATACACAAACCGTGGATGAAAACTGGCCGGAGTCAACATGTTGACCGGTGTTGACAATGGCGTTGACTTTGACCGTTGACTTTGACTTTGACTTTGACCAATCTTGAACCGGTTAACCACTCTGAACCAACTGAACCGATGCAATCGAACCGACCTTCTGAACCGGCTTCCAATTGAACCGGTTAGCCTAAACCGACTCAAATCAAACCAAACCAACTTCAACTCAATCCCAACCCAATGCCAAACCAACACTAGTGAACCGGCGGAAGAGAGAGACAGCGGAGGAAGGATTCCGGCGACTTCTCCGGCGTTGACCGACGGTGGTCCGACGTTTACCGGCCGGTTCACCCCTTTTTCCGGCGACTCAGTCTACGATCCACCCATCAATCTGACCGCAAGGAAGAGATCTGGCCATTGGTAGCTTCAAAAGTCCAAGATCTGGTGAAAGAAGAGAGAGAACCAAAGAAACCCTAGCCGCAGCAGCTCTCCGGCCAGATTCTGGCAAGATCCGGCGACGGCGGTGATGTCTGGCTGGCTGGCGGTTGTAGAGGAGGGAGAGAGGAGTCTACTGGGAATTGCAGAAGTAGATTTGGGTTTATATTGAAAGAGTTATGGGATATCTTGTGTTGGAAGGTATGAAGAACACTCAAGAACACTTTGAATGTTCTTGAGTTTCTTTGAAGATTCATAGGGATTTTCTGAGTTTTCCAGATGAATCTAGAGAGAGGAGAGAGGTAAGGTCGTGGGTGAGGCTAGAGAGAGGATAAGAGTGAGTGAAATGAATTTGTTTGGATATTTTTGTGCATGCCACAAGAGCCTTGCATCAAGTATGGGCTTGACACCTCACGTGGGAGTGGCTGGCTACCTAGGGGTGAGACACATGTCTCTGGAGATTCTTCTTATCCACCAAATTCAGCCCAAAACCGGCACAAACCACTTCTCAATCCCTTTTGCAAATTGTCTCGGTTTTCCTTGGTTTCGCGATTATTGTTTTATAAAATCCTTCACTATTCCCATAAATCCCAAAAATCCCATAAACTGATTCTCCATGATTTTATATGAATTTAGAAACTTTAATCACCTCATTTGGAGTTTCCTATCTCTGGTTATGAATTTCCGAAGTTTTCTCGGTTTTGCATCCGATAAGCAGAAAACCCCGTTTTTGCTCCGTTCCTTCCAACTATGATCTTGTAAATGTTCTTTATGTTATAAAATGAGAACATTTGGCCCGTCTCAGCTTCCGTCTCAAATTTTCTTCTGCCCGTTGACCACATTTTTGAATACAGGGTATTACACAAGATCTTGGAGACTTCGCAGTCGCCTATTCGCATTGCGATAATGAGTGGGCCATTGTGCGTTCGGTCTACTCCTTCTCCGTCTTGTTTGGTGAATGTGATGTCACTGCCGATTCTGAGCTCGTCACCGGTGTTTCGTTGCCAGTGCTGCAGAGGTGCTGCTCGGCGCTCGTATTCCTTGATTGATCGGACTGAGTCATTGATCATTGGTAATCCTCCCATTATCATGGTTATGCGCCTTCTCGGTGGAGGTGTTCCTTCTTTATCCTCTTCGTCATGAGCTCGTTTTATTTGCAGTTGCTGTGTTGGCGTCTATCTGCTCGATTTCCTCGGCGAAAGTTACTTGCTTCCTTCTTTCTTCTTGGACGAGCTTGAAGCGTTCGGCTTCATTCTTCGGCTGTGTCACCTGATTGATCTGTTTCGGGGAAGGTTGGTTGCGATTTAGTACCAAATTTTTTCCGTCCTTTTGGTAGTCGGCGTAGAGGAGAGGTTGTAGATTTCTGCAGTCTGCAGTGCTATGGCCCGCTCGCTGGTGGTAGTCTCAAAAAAGTTTGCTCTTGTCGCCTCCTCGAACAAATTTGTTGTTCCAAGGTTTGCCTTGATTTTGATCTTGATAACCTTGAGGTGGTCGGTCCTGCTGATGACTTGGAGGGGGTCGATCTTGACGCTGGCCTTGGTATGGCCGCTCCTCGTCTTGTCGGTAGTCCTGCGGTTGGTCGTTGACGTAGTAGGACGACTTTCCCTTTCTTGCCATTTCTTCTTCTTTGGATCTCTTATAATCTTGGTCGAAATGTTGCCGTGGTTCATATTGCTCGGAGCTCTTCTCGGTTATTTCCTTTGAACTGGAGCTTTTGGGTCCGAATTTTTTAGCTAGAGTTTCCTTCTATTCCTCGAGGTCAATGAAGATTGATGCTCGGTGGAGGGCGTCTTCAAGTGAGCTCGGTCTATTCTTTTTTAGTTCTTCTCAGAAACTCGATTCATACCATAGGCCATTGCGAAGTGCGGGTAGGCCCTCGCTGTCAGTGATCGAGATTTTAGCGAGTATGCTTTTGAAGCGGGTGATATACGATCGGAGACTTTCTTTTGGTCCTTGAGAGATGTCCCATAGGTCGGCATTGGATACTTCCTCTTGTATGTACATCGAGTAGTGCTTTAGAAAGGCGTGTGTCAGATCGTTATATCCGTCGATTGAGTTTGATTCTAAACGAGAGAACCAATCTAGAGCCGAGCCGGTCAGATGCTCGACAAACAACTGGCAATAACCTGCATCTCGCTCTCCGAGGTTGAAGTTGGTTCGACCCATCGCTATGCAGAAGGCCGTCAGGAATTTCCTCGGGTCGGTCTTTCCATCGTATGTCATCATTTTAATCTTGACTGCGGAAGCTGGGTGCTCGGTTTGAGTATCCATGAGTCGACGAGTAAAAGGGGTGTTCTGGATCTCTTCTAGTACGCGATCGATTTTGGGTGCCGAGCTAATCGCCTGGTGGACTTTTGATGTCATATTTTTCAGCATTAATTTCAAGTCTTCGATTTCGTTATCCCTGTGCGTGTCCTGCATTGAATTATTTGGGATTTCAGTGTTGGGAGGTTCATCTGTCTCCTAGGTTTGCTGCGAAAATGTTCTGCTTCTAGGTTTGTTTGGCGGAGTTGTTCCTTCGAATAATGCTCGGTTGAGACGGGTCCGAGGGGCAGATGCCTGCTGGCTCGACGTCCGTAGATCGTTGATCTGTCCTTGGCATATTGCATGCGCCGTTGCAAGCTGGTCGAAACGGGCGTTACTTCCTTGGGATAATTCGGTTATTTGCGTCATGCGAGCCCTGAGCAAGACGGAGGTGTCTTGCTTGGTTGGTTGGGTATTTGTGGCCTGTCGAATCTGTTTGGTGTTTGGAGGTTGCTGCTCGACGCCTGCCGGCTGAATGATTGGGTCTGTGACATGAGAGACGTGATGCGGCTGAGGTTGGCCCCTCGCTTGAGAGGTCGTCCCCGAGCTTGACTTGTCTGGCATGAGGATGAAGTCCCGGTTTGGTGGCAATCCTGTCATTGTTGAACCTGCCCGTTAGTGAAGAAAAACTTTTAGTCCCCACAGACGGCGCCAATTGTGATAACAGAGTTCGTCACAAAGGTTAAATGTGTGTCTTGCTCGGGAGAGTTGACGTGCTCATGTCCGAGGGTCAAAGTTTATCTTTAAAGAAGAACCGACTAGGTTTGGTAACGAATCAGGAAAGAGAAAGAGACGTTCGGTAATGTGTGTCGGAAAGAGAGTGGATTGCTCGGTAACGAGCGTGTCTTATATTCAGAAAGAGATTCCGAGCAGGTCGAGAGACGAGCTCGGGTTACTTCGGGAAGTATTAACTCTAGAGAGAGAAAGTAGTAATAAGTGCACAAATCCCCAAAAAGTTACATTATGTACAATGACGACTCCTATTTATAGTAAAATAAGGTCATACTTTTTACAGGCCGTTGACCTCTTGTCGAGCTCGTGCGGATGGGCTGTACTTGATGACGAGATGGGCCACGCCGATCATTCCTTTGTCTGTTATTGGAGCCGAGCTGACTCGTCGTTGTGGGCCAAGCCGAGCCATCGATGATTGGCTCGGTTTGAATATGTTTGATCGGGCCTTTTGTTTTGTTGGGCCGACCTTTGTCTTGAGAACAGGTATTGGGCCCTGCTAAGTGGATGGGTGCTAAACCCATATATAACACATTCGGTGATGACTCCGACGAGGAATCTAATTAGAGACGAAGAAGTTGGAGCGATAGACGATGAAGAATCGCCATCTGGAAAGCGATCTAAACTCGATTGATTCCCTCTTAGCCGATGGGAACTCTCGGTGTCTTCGTTGTCTTCTCCTCTGGACTCTTCTGTATCTACATGACCATGCATGCTGCATAATTCGGCAAGCTAAAGCTCCCAATAAGAATCGCTCATCTCCGCTTGCTCAAGTAACAAATTTATTCTGCTTTATAATCTACGATTCAACTTGCAATTTTACTGATAAAGAATCAAAAATTTTTTTGCGATAAGGTTGGCAGTGTGAGCGCGCATGGATGGTTGGGGTGAAGGAGCTTTTATACAGTAAAGAATCAGAGAAACTGAAAGCGATTAGAAGTGGATAGGTCATTGAATTGAATGAGGCATGAGTGAGGGTTTTACTAAGGAAGGGAGGCGAAGAGAGAGATCTGTGATTAATGGTCGGCGGTTACGGTTCGGATGAAGATCCGGCGTGAGAGCCTCGCCGTTTTAGGGTTGTGGACAAAAACCCATTTCTCCATCTCTGAAGCTTGGCAAAAACTGTTGGACTTGATAAGTCGACCGGCCTGTCAAATGTGATTTTTAGTTGACAAATTAATTGAGGAAGCGGGCCAAAAATGCTAAAAAGTCGAGTGGCCCAATAAGTTTTAGATATTGGTGCTGACGTGGCTTCACCACATGAGAGAAAAAAACTCTCATTATATAATAGATAGACTAAGGGTAATTCCGCGCTACGCGCGGATTGTGTATTCTAATCGGTTTAAATTATACTTTATTTGTGTTTAAATTGTATTCCTGATTAATATACTTTCTTTTGTACTTTTTATCAAGTGTCATTATTTTTTATTATTTTTTAAACCTTTGATTATTTGCTAGAGATATTTTATTTTATTTTCTAGCTTCAATTTTATATACTACAAATATAGAACATATAATTCGATAGGGAAATCGGATGTTGAAGCAAGTTTTTTAATTATTTAAATGTTACATATCTGGCTATTAAAAAAGGAAATTTTTTTCAACATACTTACCATTTTATGTTTTCTTGATGTTAATGTCTACTTATTTATTTGTGTCTGATCAAATATGACATTTAGACGTGTGAGTTATTTTTTTCCTGAAGCTTATGATGGTAGCATATGTGGTTTTATCAAAATATATTTTGTTGATGAGTTGAAACAAATTATTTTTCTGCATTGTATTTTTTATTGTGTTTAAAATATGTTATAAATGGTAATAGAAACTTTTTTATGTGTTTTTATAGAATCTTAGAATAATGTTTATGACATCGTTGATGGTGAATATATATTAAAATTAGATGCATGTTCATCCAATATAGACAGTCGATTAATTGTCCATCTGTTATTTTTTACCTATTTTGTGTAGTAATTTATTTTGTTGTGTAAACGTTCAATTATAAGTCTATTATAACTTCCTCACCCCCCTTACCTTTTTAAGCCTATTCAATTTCCATTATTTATTGGGAAATGTTTATGTTCATTTTACTTAAATTAATATTTTTATTGTATTACTCGTTAACTTATTCCTCTAAAATTTTCTCAAAATTTAAATTTAATTCAAGTTAAAACTATTTTGTGATAAGATTTTTCCAATTCATTATTCTACTTGAGTTAATGTATTAACACTTGGGGTAGTGTATTAACTAATTTTTTATTCTGTTTCTATGGTTTTAATAATTAAATTACATATAGTGGAATTCTTATTGGTCTTTAAAAGACTGTTAAAATTTATTAAATCTGAAATTATTTTCAGAAGAAATAATAAAATATCAACTAAGATGTTTAAGTTGAATATATAAAAATTGCATTTTGTATGTGAGAAATATCATTTTTATTGAACATCAGATACATTATTTTTTAATAAATTATTAAGTTAAATATTTTATTGTTTATGTGCCTCCCACCAAAATATTTCCTGTCACTCGGTCCATTTGCCATCTTTCTTTGTTTTTTTGTTCCAACAAAACAAAACTCAACTAAAAGAAACATTGGTAGACAGAGGTTTTGGAGTGTAAAGCTAACATTTTTAAAGAAGATGACAACCTTTCACATTATCTATCAGGCGTGACAGTTTCTGATGACGGTTAAAACATATATTGCTCCATTCCAAACATATAAAAAAATACAATGTTATTATTGTTTTTACTGATCCTTAGAGAATTCATCAAGCCTGGAGGGAACATTCATCATCAGCAGCTTCCGTAGCCTCGTTAAGCTCATTTGTAATGAGTTTAACTGAGCGCATCCCAGATTCATGAGTCCACTGCGTCTTTACAATACGTTGAATGTTGTTTTGAATTGATAAATACCGTTATAACACTTTACCTTTCATGTCAGTAGAATATCTCCCTACGCTAAAATTCTGCACATCTTTAAAAAAATTCTCGGGCCAACGACGTGGCTGGCTATAATTAGTTATAAGACTACTCCGATGATAATTGGCTTAAACTCTGAAGCACAAGGGAAAGAGAGACAGAGACATCAATACTTTCAGTCAGACAGATAGTTAAAATAAGAAGAATTATCACTACAAAAATTATGCATATTGATAGCATAATATAATAGCACGGTTTTCCGAACTGCTATTGAAGATAAATTTTAGATTTTTTTTTACTTTTAATAGCATTGATATAATGCTAATATAATGAATTAGTAAGCGGAAAACAAAATACATAAATCCACCAACACTTAAACAAAATTTTCTTAGACCGCCAATTTTGCCTCTTCTATTTCCCTCCAATTTTTTTAGATTTGGCAATATTCTCTTTTAACCCTTTTTTTTACATATGTTAAACCAAAAAAAAAACTTTTGTTCCAGATCTTGTTTTCTCTCTTTTGACATTGCTTCATCCTCTCTCCGACATCCCCATCACCACCTTCCTCCACCTCTCCCCACCCCTTCTCCTTCACCTTCAGTCGACCCAGCTCACCCAAATCCTGACTCCATCTCCGCCTGCGTCTCTTCGTCTGCGCCCAACTCCTCTCCCTCCGCTTCTCTCTCAAACCCTAATCTAGTTACCCATTCTCTTCAGCCCTCTCTCTCAAACCTTAATCTAGTCTTCGACAAACCTAGGCTACCGAATTTTCTCCAGAGCATGAACCCTTGCAATTTAGATTTTCTGCTCGTAGCAACTCCGTTTGTCCTCCTCGTTTGTCTCTCCTCGAGTTTGTTCACTGTACTGTAACCATATTCTCTTTCGTTCTGATTGAATCTATCGTATATGTGCTCCATTTGATTCAGAAATTAGGAGAATTTTAGTTCATTTTAAGAGTGATTACAGGAAATTCGAGGCATCCTTTTCTCCAAAATTGATGTATGGTTGTTTCTGCGCTGAATATATCGTTCGTTGTCTTTCAATTTCTAACAATTTTCATTCTTATTGTATTCTTTTGCAGGGCTTGCAACTCTCTGTTACAGGTTAAACCTCGTTCTCGACCCTGAATTTGTTTTTGAAACACTGTCGTCTTAGAAATATGGTTGATAGTTATTATCCAGATTCTAGTAACTCTACTAATTAATATGGTTAATATTCATAGATGAAAATGGCATGTAACCATTCACTAATAAATTTTATATCGAGTTGTCTTTTGACAGGGTTAGAGTTGCTACTTGGCCTTCTTGGTTCTACGAACACTAAGCAGCAACTTGATGGTGCTGCAGCATTGTACAAATTAGGAAATAAATCTATTGCACTTTCTCCAGTTGATGCTGCTCCTCCTCCTCCAACACAAAGGGTGAGTTTCCTTCTTGCTTCAGATCTCCAATACATAAATTGTGGAAGTCTAAATGCAGTATTATGTTTGTCTTTTTGTGACAGGTTTATCTCAGAGAGTTTATGTAAATAATGCTACGCTGTCTGATGTAACTTTTCTACTCGAAGGTAATCATATTAATCGGGAATTTCCAGCAGTCTTGTTAGCTCCAAACACAATTTCTTAAACAGAAAAAATCATACTGCAGGAAGGAGATTCTATGCACACAGAATGTCTTCTTGCATCTTCAGATGCATTTAGCGCAATGTTTGATGGTGGTTATAGAGTAAGTGAACTATGATTTTTGGGTGACAGATCCTTTTCAAAATGTCAAAGAAATACTTGGATAATTATGTATCTTGTTTGCAAATTAGAGGTAAAATGTCTCATTCAGTTTGTGTTTCGTTTGTACCCCAGGAAAAAGATGCTAGTGAGATTCAAATATCAAATGGGAGGTTTTTGAGTTAATGATGAGGTATGACGAGCTTCTACAGGCTTCTAGACTGTGTGAACTTTTCATATGTACATGTAAATATGTAATTGAGTCACACTTGAATTGTGATGCTTAGGTTTACATACACACGATCTGTCGACATAACAAATGAGATATCACAAAATCTTCTAAGAGCAGTGGATCAGTATCTCTTGGAGGGGCTGAACTGCTGAAGCGACTCTGTGAATACATAATAGCTCAGGTGAGCCAGAATAATTGCAATGTAAAGTGATTTGGTTTGTTGCATGATACTATCGAAATATAACACGATTGCTTATGAATGAAAAGATATAACATTGGAAAACATAGGAGGCATGTATGATCACTCAGAAGCATTCCACGCGATGTCTCTGAGGCAAGCTTGTATCTTGTTCATCCTGGAGCATTTCAGTAAACTGAGTTCTATGCAGGGTAATATAAATTAGCACACGCATTTAAATAAACATAGTGAATGAAAAATTCCAGGACAACTAATTAGTGCAGCGAACAGTACCATGTTAATTAGTAGAGATTCTAGAATCTAGTATCAGATTTCAGATCCTTATTGTGTCTACTTTCGTGCAGTCTCATATCTTCCTACTTAATTGTGATGTTTGCTGCAGTTTCCCCTTGCCAGAAATTCTCGGTATGTACTTTGTTTTCTAAGACAGTGGCACCATAAACCATATCAAATATGTATGTCTTAACTGTATGTCATGTTTTTTTTTCTTTATCTCCAGCTATGCGGATGTGGGGCTAGAAACTATGTTATGAGTTTGTAAGTTTCTTCCTTGGTTATCTCTTTTGATTCATGTTGTTTTTAGTGAGTTTGGGCTTGGTTTTCTGCAGGTAAAATCAATTAGGAACTTTAAAGAAACTAAAAGAACACAGGGGACTTCCCCATCATATAATATGGACTGAAGATATTCAAGAGGAGGTTTAGAGTGAACCTGAAACTGAAGAAGCTACAAGAATTATGGAACAATGTTAGAAATATATTAGGAATTTTCTGTTTTTTTAAATGATATTTGTATAAGAGATTTTTGGATTATTAATGAAAATCATATTTTGAATTGAAATTTCAAATATATATATATATATATATAATATAAATTCAATTGATTGTAATTTATAAATATATTTAATATAATATTTATTAAAGCAATTTAACAATGCTATAAAACAATGTATGTATAGCGTTCCAAACTAAAGCTATCATAAATTACATTTAGTAATAGCAATAAGAAATAGCGCTATTATTGTGAATGATATTATAGCATCGACGAAAAATGCTATCATATATGGCTGACCTATTATAACTGGGGCAGACATAGCCATTTCAAAAACGCTATCAATCACATGTAGCATTTATCGTGAGCTAAGAATAACCATTTTTCTTGTAGTGTATAAAAGTGGAGTTTAAAGGAAAATTTTTACATTTATGTGACCTGGAAAGGAGAAGCTATGTTGAACCACTCTCTCATGCTCATGCAGTGAACTGGAAAAGCGGTAACCATATGCCCATATAGAAGCTAATGATTGACTGTCCATGCTTTATAAATCTTTCATTGTTATCTGAAGAAATGGGTATAACATAAAGGTCAATGCTTCAGACTTAGCAAAAAATATGCAAGACTTTTTTTTTAATATATACAAAACATAGAGATCTCTACATGATTCATATTGTATCATTACAAACTCAAAGCATGGAATTGGAAGCTGTAACATACATAAGGCACAAAGCTGTGTATATACATATTAATGTACCCGTGTAATCTTTTCAGAATTGCTGTCTGAAGTGTCTGCTCTGATACAAAATCGATCTGATGGCTTTGATTCTGTGGCACTCAATTTTTAACCTGAGGAATACCAGTAAACTAAACTACTTGTAAGATACATTGGACCATATGCATTTACCAAGTACCGTTATACTAATTGTGTGTCCCTTTAAAAAGAAGATGCAAAACCTGGGCGTGAAAAAACCCATCAAAACTGCGAACACCGCTCCCAAATTATGAACTGCAAGTATAAACCATCAAGATACACATATCAGAACAATTTCCATCAATAAACTGAAGCAATCAGAGGAACTAACAGGACAGTCGAGAATTTGAGGGTCAGAATAGAAACCTTTTCTTATACATACTTATTCATCAAGTACTGTATGGGTTTAACATACGGTTCTTGAGTAAGAGTATAGAACATTCCATCTTAGCTTTTGTGCTTTTGAATATGAACAACCCGAAGAATAGAATCGTATCTAACACGAATAGTGCTTCCATGGCGAGAAAGAAAAAAACCTTGAAGAGCGTTGAAGTAAGACTCCATAGTCTCCTTAAGTGATTCAGAGTTTAGAGCTTCTCCAGTCCTTAGCATTCCCACTATATATAGTGTAAGAAAAAACAAAAGATACAATTCGAGAATTCAAACAAAGGACAGCAACTAAAAAGGAACCTAAAAGAGAAGAACTTTAAACCTATGGTGGCTTGTTTAGAGAGGTGATCAGACAACTGAAGAACATCGTTCCAGATAACTTTCTCCTCCGTAGGAGACGATTTTCATATGAGCAACTGCCAAAAAAGTTAACCATAGTTCGTCTCTATTTACGATTCGAATTCAGTAACACGAAATTAAAATCGATAAGAAGGAAAAATTACCTGGAGAGTGTCGTAGATGGTGTTGAGATGAGCTATCAGAAATTGACTCAGATCATCTTTCTTCGATTTCCCATTTCTGTCTTCCTTCAACTCTTGACGCCTATGTAGATGAGAACACAAAAGAGAAAATGAAATTCGAAACTTTCCTCAAAAAGCATTACAGAGTTCAAAGAAACAAACAGAGATAACAATCCCGAAACTGACCAAAAAATCTGGGCTATTCTGAAAGCGAGACGCCAGAAGTATCGAATAGAAAACCAAAGAGGTTTTTGTTTATATAGATTACTACAATTTTCTGAAATTTTAATTTTCCAGATCCAGAGGAGATTTCACGTTTTTTCAAGGAGCGCAAGTCGATCTTTGAAGAAGATTAATTTGTAAATAAGGAACTGGTAGGAAGAGGGATCGATTCGATTTCTAAGAGTTAATATCATGGAAAATCTAAATGAATTTGACTGCCATTAAAATTTGTGAGATTTGGTAAGCGCTTTTTTGGCCGAAATAGAAATTTGAGAAATTTGGAAAAATCTGATGTGGCAACTTGGGAGGAAACATGGGAAGCTGATGTGGCCTATCTCTTAAATAGCAACGTTTATTACCTTCATTTTGAAGTGTTCTGGTGGGTATCAATCTGGATAAACTATTTTTTTGACGCATCAAAAGCCTGAGCTTAACAGTCATGGTTCTTTGCAGCTTGTATCAAATATCTCCAAACAGACTTGCTATCCATCAAAGCTGCCTCATTTCCAAGTATCCATAAACCGAACCAATCAGGAAGGAAAATATCATAATATGTAGGACGACAAAAAAATCTTTAGCAGTAACCAAAGAAGCAATAATATTTTTTTGTTACAAAGACCTAAACTTAACAACGAATCATTTATCATGATCTACTATTTAAAAAGTGCTTCATCAAGAGAAAACATGAAGCCACGATTGTAACTTGGAAAAGTGCTAGAAACTGGAATGACAAAGAAGAATACAGACCCTTAACCTAATGAGCTAGAGGTGTTAGAAGAGAATATGGACATCATACCCTTTTGATATAATCACGGCCACTTGAATGATTGAATCTGTGCGGAAAGTTTTTTTGTATTGCTGGGATCTTGAGATTTGGACTTCTTTGCCAATTCCATCTTCAATCGGTATACTACCAACCTAAGCACCTAGATAATCCTAAAGATTTTACAATGAAATTTAATACATGAGAAGCGGTATTGGAATAGTTAATGATTCATGCTCACAATAATTTGAACTTCCACATGCTCCTCTCCCTTGTAAACTCTAGTGACCTGTAGATGATTCCAAGGTCAGACAGTATAAGAATTTATATTTTGCGTTTAAACAGTTTAAACTTAGGTAGATTCCAAGAGTATGTAAGTGTAGACCTTTTAGAGTGGAAAGAGAGAATGATATATCATAGTTTTTCTAGGTTTTCAACCATGATATAGTTGTATATATTGAGTCTTTAACCTGGTTTTTAGAGTCTATCGAGTCTTTTACAGGTAAGCTTGCGTTTGGAGCAAAGGATGGGATTATGGGACGTTTCTGGTGATTTATGCAACGAGCTGAAGTTGGTGTCTCGACCACGATTGAGTGTCGACCGACACTGACTTGGATGTCGGTCGACACTGAGCGCGACAGGACAACATCCGCGAGTTAGAGACAAGTTTTGAAGATTTGCAGAATTACCCATAAGTTTTTCTTAATTCTAAACTGACCCCAAAACGTGTTTAGAGAGTTTAATTAGGGTTTCAGACTCTTTCATTCTATTATCTTGTTCTTAATTTTGTTCTTGCTTGAGAGATATTGGGGAGGGCTGATTCTTGCTACTTGTAACATTGAGAGAAGAATTTTGAACCCTTTTTCTTTATCTATTCATTCCTTTGGTTTTCTATTCATGATGTATTGTTTGATTGATGATATGTATGATTAGTAACCTAGTTAGATTTAGGGATTCTCACAAAGGTTTTATGCTTGCTTGATAACTGATTGATTGGATTCACTATCTTATCGTTCATCACCTAAGTGTTCTTAACACTGAATTCTAGACTGATCACCTAGGGTTTAAATCTTAGATAATTAACAATAGCACGAGAGTGTGAGTTATAATTAATCTGAACCAAACTTAGTGTGAGCAATTTGACTAGATACAAAGAGATTTAGTTTAGGAAAATTGTGAACCGCTAGAACATGTTCTTAATGCTTGTTTAGAACTCTAGGATCACAAAGAGATTTGGATCGCTTGGTTGCTAGATATAGAAATAATCTCAGCGAGAGTTGGATTATTTAGCATTGTGTTTCTAGTTCTTGAACCTGTGTTTAATCTGAATCCGGTTAGTTAAGTGTCTAGCATATAGCATAATTCCCGAGAACTTCCTAAGTCTGACGCCCTTCTCTTATTGAAAACATATTTCTAGTTTATTGCTTTTGTTTACTGCTTTCTCTGGAATTGATTTAGCTTAACTTGAATACATACAATCTATCGTGTGACCGTGAGTCCTTGTGGATTCGATACCCTAAGTACTACAATAGCATAAATGTGCACTTGTAGTAGAATAGGATAAAACTCTGAGCCTACCAGAGAACAAGCTGAAAATGTAGGTCCCAGAGACATTTTTGTGTTGCATAGTCATTGCCTGTTGGGGCTTTAGTATACGGAGCTCTGTGTACATCGACTAAGCATTTAACATAGATGCTTACCTTGGAGTCGAGAAGCAGGAGCTCAACACCCATCAGAATGTTTCCCTTCTTGATGTTTCGGGCCTACCATGAATGTATGAGCCGCACAAAAATGTCTTCTTTGCAGAAATCACCATGGAGATCTTCGAAGGATTTGGTGATAGCGGTAGCGGAAAGAGGTGCCATTGTTGGAGTCTATTTATAGCCATGGCTGTGTGCAGGAAGTTGATCCGGGGAGCTGAGACGGTAGAGCTTCAAGGACTGGCAATTGAATATGGGTTTGGAGTTATGCGTTTGAAGCTGGTAACTGTTACAAGTTTGGGTAGGCGAGGCGTGGCTTGTCGGTGGAGGAAGTCGTTTCGTCTCCAACTTCTGTGTAACAGAGCTTGAAGAAGCAGTTTGGGGCCTTCTAGGGTTTTCATGTGGGATGCTCTATTGGGTTTGACGACTAAGAGACCCACTAAATAATATGGTTTCATCCTAACAACGGCCTTGACGACATTTAGAAGCCCAATTATACATCGTTCTGTTTAATGAGTGAAATAAGAGCGTTGCCACGTGGCTTCATGGTAGCAGGTTGTAGTATGCCTACGTGAATCCGCTGAGGAACCCCAATTACCTCTCATTATATATTATATTATAATTAAAGATTTAAGAACAAAATTTATATGAAATGAAAAACCTTTCAATATTTTTTAAGAATATGTGGCTTGTACACTACAACAAATATGTTCATTGTCAGCGCGAAAATTATGCTATCATATGTCATCCATAGCGTTTTCACAAATGCTATGACATCCGCAGCTATAGTAGATGGTACCCATACGATAGCGTTTTTTATGTATGCTACGATATGTTAGTTTCGATAGCAACAAATAAACGCCGTGTTTTATATTTTAATAGCATAATCGATTTTTATAGAAAAAAATACGAGAATTCTAATTTCGTGCTATGATTGATCTTTCTACTATAGCAATTGAATATTGCTCTAATATTTGAGCCGTATTAGCCGAGCCGAACTGAGCCGAACCATATTAAATTATTATTATTATTTAATTTATTTTGTATCAATGTAATTTATATTACAAAAACATTCAAAATATTCATAAAATAATTTTATTAATAACAAGTGTTAATTACAAACATATCAAATTTACATGCTGAAATTTACAATGCAAAAAGCCGATACAATATAACTAACTCCAAAAAAAACATACCATCTCTAATAGTCATCCAAAATCTCTTCTTACTCTTCTTTACCTTCAACTTCATCAGCTCATTTTTCCTTGTCCTCATCAGCTTGCTTCAATGTCTCGACTTGTGGATTTGACTAACCTGAAAAAGAAAACAAAAGTGCAGATTAGAAAAGACATCAAGAATAGCTTTGAAGATATACACTCAAAGATGATAGGTTCAGACTTTGAAGTCTAACAGATTTCAAGAATGAGAGACTTACAACCATTTAAGAAGAAGGAGAAATAAATAAAACAAACCCGAGTAAATACAGACAGAGGTTTCTTGTCTCCGCATCCGTACCTCACTTCAGGGAAACCTGGACACTTCAGGGCAACCTAGACACTGTAGAGCCCTACACCTCAAGACATACGAGAAACCTTTGCCGTTCTTGGTATCTCTTCTAACTTTCTTGCACGTACCAAAGAGAAATCCAACCTCATCAGACACTATACAAGATACAAAAGAGATGAAACTGGAACTGAATAGAGATGATACTTACTAAACATCAGCTTCTTCAGGAAGATTTCGGTTGTAAAATGGAAGCTCGAGGAGAAAGACTGCCTTGCATCATCCTGGTAAGTTCCCATACACTCCTCTCGGTAGCAGAATCAGCGGACTAAAGATCGATCCAAAATAGAAATAACATTAGCAATATATACATGTATAACAACACATAGGCATTTCAAACGTTATCTATAGCAAACTTCATATTGTTAAACCTTGTTGTCTTCTTATAGAATCGGTATGCTCCCATATTGCCATGCTTTTTGTCAGCTGATGCCTATTTATAAGCGAATCAGAAAATGGTCTGAAGTAGGGATCAAAAAGAGTGAAAGAGAGAGAGAACCTCGAGTAATGGAATGCCACTGACGAATAGAAGAAGCAAAGTGAGAAAGAGTGGTCCGAATATGACAAGATACTCTGCACCGTCCAAACCCACACTGCCTGCAATAGAAGTAAGTAAACACTGTAGTTTGAGATCACAAGTAACAATTCCAAATTGGTTAAAGAATAAGAGAATGCAAATATTTGATAGTCTAAAACTTTACATGGAGAGTCCAGAAAACTGTTAGTTTCACCAAATTTCCACGCTGTTCATCGAAGCGTCGATCTTCTCCACATTGCAAGATCCTAAAAACGTGTCATGTTATCATGATCAGAGAGGTAAGGAGAAATTTGTGCGGTCATCAAGTGTCTCGGTACAGACCTCATAAGGAGGAATATTCCCAAGCGAAGACCCCATACCACAACTAGCAAAGTCAAGACAATTTGTGAGGAGAACAACCAAAACAAAACATGTAAGATAAACAGAGAGGAAAATAAGACAAGAAAATAATAAGAGGAAAAGAGCTGAGACTTTACCTGGCGAAAATGCCAAGTGGCTTTAAGAACAAGAGTCAATACAGCAAGTATAACAAAGTTTGTGCTTCCTGAACATACAAAGTTATATATTTATTTTAAAATGAAATGAAAAAAAACAAATCTTTGACTCCTACGTAACAAAGACTCAAAGACAAGAAACCTCTGTCTGTATATACAGAAAGAGTAAAGAAAGACTTTGAAATCATGTCTCCGCATCCGTACATCACTTCAGGGCAACCTGGACACTGTATCTCCTCTTTTATTGATCTGAAAAACAACATCAGATCGTAGAAGATGTCATATGATAGAACTTAAATTTGAATCAGATTGAGGATGAAATAGATGAATTGGATTTGTTCTTTAGGATCTCAAACAAACCTGAGTAAACTTCAAATGATAATTGAACACGCTCACTTGGCCATCTTCATCTGACAGTGCGAATAATTGGAAATTTCTGCTACCCTGTACATTTGACATAATCGGTAAATCTAATCACATACGACCAGAATTCGTCTAGTCAGATATTTCACTGAAAGCAAAACAAAATCAGAAGATTTCTTCGAGCGTTTAGACTAGATCTAGGGTTGGAGGTACATTAAGAACCACTGAACCAGAAGGGAAATATTTGGTATGTGGGTTATACCTCACAAAACGGAGAGGGGTTCAATGGTGCTTTGACATTCCGTTAACAGAAAAGGAAGAATCTATGGTGCTAGGGTTTTGCAGAGGATGAGCCGAGGAGGGATCCGAAGAAGAAATTAGGGCTTGGATGAGAAGGAGAGAGGCGATGGAGAATCGGTCTAGAAAGGGAGGAAGAGAGGAGGAGAGTAGGAGGAAGCCGGTGGATGATAGGTCTAGAAACGGAAGAGGAAGAGACGAGTAGTGGAGGAAGAAGAAGAGATACGACTAAGTCCATTGTCGTTGAGAAGTGAGGGAAAACAATATTTTAGCCAAAACCTAAAAGATTTGGGGATAAAAAATTTCCAAAACCAAAAATTTGATGAAGTGATGGCGGACAAGAGTTTTCAGATTCCCGCTTAATGAAATTAAAGCATAGTGTTTATAAAATGCTATAATAGAGTTTCGATAAATTCATATCCATCTATGATAGCAGTTCAGTAAAATGAGCTATAATAATCTGCTATCAATGAGGACTTTTTTTGTAGTGGTAGGCCACTGCTTCCATTTTATCAAGGTAGGCTGCAGGGCTCTGACGGAGAAAGACTTGACCGATAACTACATCTTATGCTTCTTCGTCTCGTAGATCTAGATTAAGATAAGGGTTGTTTGTGATCTTTAATTACCTCTTTTTTTCATTCTCGCTCCATGGTAGAAATGTCTAGGTGGATAATCCATACATGTGTGTATTTATAAGCATACACGTAATTTCTTGCTTATATACATATATACTTAGATCTATATTACTATAAACTTATTACTATAAACATGTTGCTCTGTGAGACACATATATCTATTCTTAGGTTGCTTAAACGAATATATGGTTGTATGGTGCATGGGACTTATTTGCGGATATTTGCATTGCGTGGGGAGATGACATGTGTGGGTTTAGAATATGAGTTTGGTTGAGGCTTGAGGCTTGTGTGTGCCAATGCAGCTTGCGTGGAGAGACGAGAGACGTACATGTCAGACGTTGTATCATTTTTTTTACTAGATTACACAGTGGATGATTACGGTGGCGTGGTTCATTGCATGAAGGGGGCAAGCAGAAGCAGCGAGCCCGAGATAGTGATGTACTGATGTGCAATCACTTATTTTCGTGTGGTGGGAGTGAGTCGCATTAAGACACCGGTGTTAGTGGGCGTAGTTCACGTTGGAACACTGGTGTGTGCAAAGCTAGTCCTGAGCTAAAATCGGTAAAACTTATGTATTAGGCTCCAAAAATATATTTATATCTTTAGAGGCCTTCAATTTCAGAAAATTGTTCCTGGTGTAGTTGTTGGAACTTTTATTTCTGACGGGTTAGACCATTTTCAATGGGACTGCATTTTTCACTTTAAAATTCTATTTTGGAATAAATCTTTTTTAACGAAACTGCATTTTCCACTCCAAAATGAAATAAGAAATGGGATTACTTCAAATATGAAATAGCACACCATTTTTTAAGTCAACACTCCATTTTTTATTACAAAATGGAGTAGGGTTGGAATAAAATCCAACTCCATTTCACTACAAAAATTATCATTATTGTTAGCATAATACGATAGCACAGTTTTCCAAACTGCTATTGTACTTAATTTTCAAAAAAACTTAACTTTTAATAGCATTGATAGAATGCTAAGATAGAATTTTAATAAGCGGGAAACAAAATTAGTCCAATCCGCCAAAACTTGAGCAAATTTTAGTCCCAAAATTTTATTGGCGGTACACTTACTAAAATTTTTATTTTAAGCGCCATGACTTTTTCATTTTCGCTCTAGTCCCATATCTTACTAAAAAATTATCAGACTTGGACATCTCATACCTAATCATCTCAGATCCAAAAAATGTCGCCACCCACCCGTTAATCTCGCCATTGAAGATCTCGCCATCTCATATCCTTTCTCTTCTGCTGTCACAATCATGTTCAAGGCCAGCGAAACCACATACGACGCTTCAGATGCAAAATGACCCTCCGATTCAGATTCTCTGAATCCGTGACGGAGACTGATTCTGGCTATGAGCGAGCTTGATGCTGGTGAATTTGAGATCGACAATGACCAGAAATTGTAAGACCTTACTTTTTCTGTTTCATTTTCATTGTTCCCTTTGTAGATTTCGTAATAGGTTTTGTTATTCTGATTGGCGAGGGATGCTTACTACAATGGCAAGCCATTGATAGTTGATGACATGTTTGACAGAGTTGAGGTAAGAAAACAATTAGGTGTAATATAGTTTCTCGCAGAGATATGGGGTTTTTTTTCTTTTTTTTTTCTTCTGGAACTCTGATTTCGGTATCTGTTATTATTTTCTCTTGCAGCTGAAGCTTCGGTGGTATGGTTCAAAATCGGTAGTCAAGTATCCTCGGTGCAGCCTCCTGCGACAGTCAACTTATGCTGATGCACAGGTGCAACTTTGGGAGTTCATGTTTCAATTTACCTCTCTTGAAACATATTTTGTGGGATTTTTATGCTAGACTCTCGGCATTATTGAGATTTGGGATTCATTTAAACATTAGCTATTCAGTTTTAAGAAGGTCCTGTTATAAGAAGTGGCTACAGAGATATAGGATCCTAGCAGTGCTACTGAGTATTGCCTGATATATCTTGGTTTTTTCAATGAAACATATGGTTTGCTGTCGTGTAACAGTTTATCTGTTTGTATTTTCATTTGTGTTCCTGTACCACTTGTTATTATAGTGGGGAAGGCATCACTTTTCCTCATCTGTTTACTAGATTAGTATTATTATCATTGCTTTTCTGATGAAACAATGCTTTGTCAAGGGTTGATAATGAGTTGAATCCTTTTAGGACAGGATGATGCATCTCAAGTTCTCCTGTTAGCTACCATATGGATTTTGATTCTCTTGTTTGGTGGCTCAGCATGCGTTTTTCCCACGATATATGGCCTCAGCTTAGTCTATGGAGGAGATTCACTTGTCTTTAGCAGCCAGTTGTCGTCTTCTGTGCCTTTTCTGTCAAAGTTGAACGGCATCCTCCTCATCTTGCTAGGACCTGCTTTTGGATATCAGATTTCATATTCTACAGGTATCAGACTGCAACCATGATTTTTACCTTATAATTTGCAGCTTATATTCAGTATGGTATTAGCTATCATTTACGTGTACTGAGATAAAGAATGATGTTTGCAGTAAGGGTTCTTAAAGGGCTATGGACAAATGACTTGACGGCTTTAAAAGGAGACTGCCCGAATTGTGGGGAAGAGGTCAAATATTTGCTAACAAAAACTATGAAATCTACAAAGGGAACAATGAAAATGAAATCTAAGAGGTCCTTTCTTTTGGCAACAGTTTCTTCAAATACAGTTTCCTCATGGATTTAACTTTTTTCCTTATTATCATCATTAGGTTAATGTTGCTTGAAGAGAATCAAATTACCTTTCACTCGGAAGACGGTCTGATCTTTGATGGGGTCAAAGACTACGCTCGGCAAATTGCTGAGATGATAGACTTAGGAAGCGGCACTGAATTTGCTTAAGCGGGGGTAAGTTTTCTTGAGATTATTATCTTATACATTAACGTGTCAGCTCCAGCTTCTGATATTTCTTATGATGCTTGCAGGTACGGACTGTGCTAGACATCGGTTGCGGATTTGGAAGCTTTGGTGCACATATAGTGTCTTTAAAGCTGATGCCTATATGTATTGCTGAGTATGAGGCAATAAGATGTCCTCCAAGAAAATGCGTCACTGATTTCCTTCAAGAAGTGAGACTTGTAATATAATCATATCCGCGGTTTTGTTTCATGTCTCAATACTAAAATGACTACTACCTTTGCAGGTGACATCAAAGAAAGACCAAATGCAGTACTGGTAAAGCCTTATACAACCCTTGTGGGGTTCGTTACCAAGTTTCAAGGAGAACAAGGATTCTGAAACTCTATAATTTTGACAGGTCACAGCCTCACGTTTGGCATTCTCAAAGCAAACTATCCCTCACTATTACTTAACTGTCGATGCATGTATTTTGAGTTGTTGTCATTGGGTAAGCTAGACAAAGAGTTTTTTTTTTGTATATGCAGTCTGAGGAGTCGGCTCAATTCATTCCAAGAGGCTTCAGGTGGAAAACGGATTTGTCAATGATCTTGTTGTTAAGGTACATCTTACTTGTGTATTCTTGAAAACAAGCCAACAGATCTTCTGAAATAACTTCTTATATGCATGTGTTTCAGGCAGTTGCATTAGCTCTCAGAAAAATCCTTCAGTGAAATAGTTCATGGACTGATGATTACATACTCCAGTAAGTACATCAATGACAAACTTTTGAATATCTTTGTCTTAGTAAACATCTTAACCTTTCTCTATAGGTTTAAAAACGTGAACATCAATGTCGCAGTGCAGACAGAAAACGTGGACCGGATGAGAAGAGAACTTCTTCCATTGCAACAGATTTCGTAAGAGACCAGGATGTTGCTACTCCAAACATAGTGGTGTTGTAAGTCAATCATGTATGTGTTGTCCAAAGATGGAGACTTGATGTCCAAAAGCTGACCGTGTGCTCTTCTTTTAGGGACCTAAATCATTTGCATCAGTTGACTGACCAGACAGATTACCAAGACAAGTATTACAAAAACATCATGTCCATATATCACAAATATGCTGAGGTGAGAACAAGAAATGTTTAGGAACACTAACTCCATGTGTGTATGAAGTTAATGTTGTTTACTTTAGTTTTGATTTTGTAATGTTTTGTGTAATACATTTTTGTGTTATTAATGAAAGTTCTAAAAATTCAATTATATTTATTTTTGTATAAATCCAAAATGGAAAAAAATATATTATATATATATAAATTAGCCATAATTATCAATTATTATAAAAAGATATTATGACAAATAAAAAAAAGCTATAACAGATAGATCCAATAGCAAAAAACAACATCGCTATCATAAGTGTTTTATATCATAGCACGAGCAAAAACGCTATTATATAAGGCTGATCTATTATAGCTGGGGCAGACATAGCCATTTCAAAAACGCTATTATAGTGAACAATATTATAGTACAGACAAAAAACGCTATCATATATGGCCGACATATTATAGCTGGGGCAGACATAGCATTTTCAAAAACGCCATCATATACATACCATGGCGTTTTTTGTGTGCTAAGAATAGAGATTTTTCTTGTAGTGTTTTGAAGTGACTTCATTTTGAAGTAAAAAATGGAATAATACATTGGAGATGCCCTTAGACATGGCCAGCAGTGGCCAACGCAGGTGTATTGGGTCTTGTGCCTCCTACTCATTTTCTTTTTTTCTTAAGTAACAAAAATTAATTTGATTATAGATTCTTAGTTTAAGGAAGAAAAATAAAAAAATGATTCCAATTCAACTTTTGTTTTAGTTATTTTTAGTATTATGTCCCTAACTAAAAATGTTTCTAGATCCACCTCTGAACATGGGTGTGGGGGGTTCTATGGTCTTTACTAGATGTTTTAGTTATGGACTTATGATCTGGGTGCTCCTACAGCTTTCCTTAGTTATTTATCAAGATACTCACCCCTTTTTCTATTTTTTTTTGCAGATTCGTTTCATGTTAGGTGGGTTTTTTTTTCTTATCAGGAACGTTTTGGAATCTTCTTGTGGTAAAAGATATGTTGTCTATGGTTTTGAATGGTAACAGCAGTCAAGGCGGATTAGTCCGCGAGCGGACAAGATCGCTTTTGTTTACCATTCACAATAATTAGTTTACAAATAGCGGACAAAAAAAAGTAAAAGTAGTTCGTTGTGGACAAAGTGTGGACTAGTTTTATGAATAAATAAGTGCAGTCCGCAGCGGACTGTTGTCCATACCAAAAATGAAGCGGTTTGGTCCGCATTTAATTTGTCCACTGTGACCACAGTTACCATTCGAAACCTATATCAGTTTTAAAATTCACCCAGTATATATATATTAATGATCTTGGTAAATGTGTACAATTATGTGACAAGAAGATATTCAAACAAGAAATTTCACCAACCACACACACGTGTAAGTTTTTATTCAAGAAACCAAAAAAAAAGAAAGATTCAGATACTTCTTTTAATGATCATGCCTCCAGCCTCTCTTCCCAAACCCAGTAGGACTTTGACTAGGACTAACCGGTTTACGTCGGATGTCCGTTTTCGGGCTAGGACTCCTAGGACCGGGATAACTGGTTGTTACTGCTCCACCAGAACTTGACGAATCACAACCCGATCCATTAATCGACCCGTTTTTGGTCGAAGAGTTCCAATACGGCATAAAAGAAGTACCTTGAAGTTTGACGGTCGTGCCTTGATCTCGGACTTTAGCCTTTGCAGATGCTGTCGGAGCCATATAGCTCGGTATATGAGTTGGGCTTTTACGTTGCTTATGGGCTTGTCTATATGAGCCTAAGTCTATATACTCTCGATCAATCAGACCGATTATCCTGTCCTTGAGGCTAGTCGGAGTGCTCACGTCCATTTCCACAGTCTTTTCCGATACATCATCGGGTGTGGTGGTACCAGCCGTGGTTGCTGCAGCTGTGGGGAAAGGCGGATACGGAGGAGGATTGTAAAGTCCGGGGCCGGGACTGGAACCGGGACCGGTTTGACGGCCTGTGTATGGTTGGGAAGACATCCAATGGTCAAGCCAGTTCCAAGCCCATTGAGTTCTATCAGGCCCATTGACAGAAAATCCAATTGCCTCGTCGCCATTTGTGTGTTGCATTTGCCGCTTCAATATGAAAAAGAAATCATAAGGAAAGATGTTAAGGATAAGCAAAAGAGATGTTAAGAGATGACCAACCTGGTAGGTGTATGCATAAGCAAGAGCCCTCTCTCTTTGCATCATGACTTCACTCCTCTCCTTTTCCTGTATAGATACTCAAAATATACAATTAACAAATCATTTCCTAATATAGTACTTTCTTCTAAGAGAATATTTTGGATTTTTCCACATTACCTTTCCTGGAGTTTGGTACAGGCTGGTTGGGTTCACTTCGTGCAATTTTTTCGGTTTCTCTCGATTGGTTTGGAGATTTGTAGACCCTATAAAGCCATACAATTTCAAATGTTTTTTTTGGACATACAATTTCAAATGTTATGCTCACCATTATAAATGCATATAAATATATTGTTTTGTACCAAAATAATTTCAATATGTACCTTTGTTCGGTTTTTCCATCCCCGATCGCCTCTCTTCTTCTTCAAACTGTTTCTTAAACCGGTCATGAGCCACTTGGAGCCTTCTCGCTCTCACTCGGCCTTGGACACGAACTAGAGCTTGCATACATTTCATGGTCATTTGTGCCTGTTTCCGTACGTGGTTTCCACGTACCAATGCTTGTAGCCTAACTAGTCCTTTTAAGGCACGAAGTGCTCGTCTCGCCTACAATAGAGTGAGGAAAAAACCACAAAATCCGGTCAATAACCTTAGATAAACCGGTTTATTTCTTAAGATTACTGGTTTAGTAATAGTTTACAACTACATGTTACAATAATATAAATTAAATGAGCTACGTTAATCAATGAATGTGTATACAAATTCCAAATAATACCGGTCTAGTCTAGTTATACTACCGGATTCAAAGCAAAATGTATTGATTTTCGATGAACAAGAGAGCCGGTTAAGATCGACGGTAACTTGTTGTTAAAAAATGTATACTGATGATGAGTTTAAAAAAAAAAAAAAAAACTTGTAGCGAAAGCAAAATTTTGGATCGAAAATTACCAAGTATCCCCTGTAGTGCGATTGGATGAGCACTGCGGCGGTATCTTCCTCTCTCTGGCGGTTGTAGCCGGCAAGACGAACAACTTTAGCCGCGGCTTGTGCGGCTGCAACGGCTGCTTCAGCAGCAGCTGCCGTGGCAATAGCCACAGCCATGGCGTGTTTTCTCTCACCAACGTTGGTTGCCGGAGTAGAAGCTGTGCTCTCGACGTCATGGGAGATCTCCGTTGAACTTTCCGCCGGAAAATTTTCAAAAGACACAACTTCTTGTGTATCGTGTTGCTGCTGCCACCTGTCGGCGTCGTTGTTGCTGATGTTGTTTTCTCTCTGCATATAATAATAACATTCGTTTGAAATCTTTCTTTCCATCTTTACAAGTTTGTTAGCTTATGATCATGATTACTTCCTTTTAATTTTAAATAGCACGTCCAAGGAGTTCAACATTTTTTTACTACAACTACGTTTTGTGCATGTGGTGACATAATTAACAAAGAGCCAACAACTACTGCAGTGCCATTCGGGCTCTAAATGTATAAGCTAGTCTAATGATATATTGTCATGTTAGTCAAAACCCACACTCCATTTTTTTTTCTTATTAGACACGTGGTGTTCTATCGATTGTTTAGGCCTCAAGATTATAGTTCATATGTGCGCCTTGTTTCATCCGCTGTTAGATCAAATCCTAAATGTGATATACTCAAGTTTCGTCTCCTTACTACTATACCAAAAACACTTGGGTTAAAACAGTATTTTGTAATTGTTATGGTTGAACTCATGACTTCATGTCTTGGCTATGACCCACACTCCAATTTTACTAAACGCATATTTTTGTTAACTTATCACAAGTATTCTACCCAAAAAAAACTTACCACAAGTATTTACTTGTTTTTTTATTTCAGAAGTTTTATAGTTGATATTGTTTTGCAGAAATACATTTTTACATTTTAAACGCGATTTGGTCATTCTAAATCAAGGTATTAATTATTTATCAGGATAATTAGGCCTGGGATATTGGGTATTCGGTTCGGTTCCGGGTAGGAACCGATCGGTTCCGGGTATTTCGGGTACAGAGGTTTAGGATCCAATGGGTATTTATTTATTTTCGGTTCGGTTCCGGTTCGGTTCTCATCGGTTCCGGGTCGGTTCGGGTACATAGGTTGAAGAACCGGAAAATACCCGAAAAAATTCGGTTCTTATCGGTTCCGGGTATTTTATACCCGATATATCAAAAAATACCCGATATGTCAGAAAAATTACCCGATATGTCAGAAAAATACCCGAAATCTAAAAAAAAATTACCCGATATGTCATAAAAATACCCGAAATATATAACATTTACCCGATATGACAAAAAATACCCGAAATGTAAAAAACAATTTTACCCAATAAAATAAAAATATACCCGAAAACTAAGAAAATACATGATATGCTAAAAAATCATATACTATGTATATGTATATTCGGGTAATCGGTTCCTCTTATCGGTTCTCGGGTAATACCCGGAACCGAACCGGTACCCGCGGTTCCACAATTTCAATACCCAATGGGTATTTTGGCCGGAACCGGAACCGGAACCGAACCGATATTTTTGATCGGTTCCGGTTCGGTTTTTCGGTTCCGGTTTTTATGCCCAGGCCTAAGGATAATACTGACTTTTCAGGAGACCACACTAAATTATGAGGGGTTAGGCCATGTGCAGCAAGGGTTCTTAACCCACTTTTGCACAAAATCTTAGGTAAACTTAATTAAAAAAAAATAAGAAAGTGCAATTATGGGAAGAACCGGCTCTTCCCCAAGAGCTTCCAAGGGGCCAGTTCTTGACTGTTCCGCCAGGTGTCATGAGCCGATTGGCTCCTTTTTTTTTTGAATTTTTTTTTTTTTTATAAATGCAAAAAAAAAAAAATTAATAATAAAAAAATTTTAAGAACCCCAAAAGGGGGTTCACTACTGCACATGCTCTTAGAGTTGAGATCCAAAATAAATAGAAGTGGGGCTAAACTTTGGATAGTGGTAAAAAGAGGACATATACTATAGTAATGTTAAGATATGCCTATCTATCGATACAAGTTGGCATAAAGTTATATATCAACGGGTGGGGAAATAAATGGGGTGGAGTGATGGCGAGGGAACAAAGCAATGCACATGAAATTTGGGAGAAGGAAAAAAGAAAGAAAGAGATTTTTAGGTGTCATGAAAATCATAATTCAAAGCTCTTATAAGGAGCCTACCTTAATCCATCTCTTTCACAAGGGGACCAATATTTTCGGCTTTTAATTCATAATTACTGTCTTTACATTTATTTATATCTTTTTTTTAACTCAACTTGTCAGACATTTATAAGATGAAAATCGTATTGGCTGCAAACATAAGAAGTACTTATAAAATAAAATATTTATCTCTGTCGGTATTACTATGTAATTAATATGCCTATCTAATATGAATATTGCTTAATTCAAGAAGAAAAAGACATTAAACCCAAATTGCTTATTATTTAAGAAATAATTATGGGTTTCATATAGTATAACTTATTCTTCAAGTTATTTTTGTTAGAAGAAATTAATTAAAACTAACGTTATGTGTATATTTGTATTTGATTTACTTATAATTGTCTCTTTCTTTTTGGATAAAATAGCTTTAATGTTTTCTATTATAATTTAGATCAGTATATATATATATAAATATCTAAATAACCTACATTAAGTCCTAATTTTGCCTAATATATTTCTGGTACATATATAGAGTGATGTTGTTGTGATATATACTGATAAATGCATCAATGTTAATAATTCAAGGTGTAATATTAGATTACCTTTGAGTCTTTAGGAGAGGATTTAAAGACTTTCTTCTTCACCGTTGAGAACCACCCACCACTCCCTTTCTTCCCCATTTCTGGCACAACTCTTTGATCATATATAAGCTCTATAAATACTGAACAATTGTTTTAGTAATGCTTATAATTATTTTAAATTTTCCAAAGTAGCTTTAAATCT
Source organism: Orychophragmus violaceus (assembly GCA_030180135.1). Classification (NCBI taxonomy): domain Eukaryota; kingdom Viridiplantae; phylum Streptophyta; class Magnoliopsida; order Brassicales; family Brassicaceae; genus Orychophragmus; species Orychophragmus violaceus. The sequence goes on from CM058234.1 coordinate 29,704,169, forward strand.
ACAATAAAACACTTCAAGAAGTAGCGAAAACCAAAATGTATAACATTGTAATTATATACGCATTTGGGTTTGCGTTTACATATAGCATTTTTTTTTTTTTTACATATAGCATTACCATATACCTCAACATGCAATCAATATGCATAATAAAATTTAGAAAATATGAAAATCTAGGAACTTACATGTTTGTGCGGTGTGATCAAGCCATTGAACCGATCTCTGAAGTTTAGAGAGAGAGAGAGAGAGAAAGTGTCTGTGGAGAGAAATAAGAAAGAAAAGAGGTGAGAGAGAGAGGTCACATAAGAGTTTAGTTGAGAAGGAGGAGGTGTCTCATTTCACCACCGATCATGAAAATCATTAACGGAGTCACGTGGGGTTCGGTTAAACGCCGTTAAGTGTTTTTACGAAGTTCACGAGGTTTCTATTTTTGTCTTTTCTTTTTCGTTTTTATTTTAGCGCCAATCAACTTTTTTCTTTTGTATAAAGTCTTCTGACATTTGTGATGATCAGGAAAAAATATTGAAAGAAGACAATTGAGCTCATCATTATAAAAAAGAATTACACTATATATTTGACTTTTCTTAAATTTGTGGACTTGTGGACCTAAATTCTGTATTTACATATTTCTGATGAGAATTTTATACGTCGGCAGCAAATACTATACATTAAAGAAATATCAGTAATCAAAGAAATATTAAAATTAAAGCTTAGACTAATCCTCAGGAATGATAAGTAGAATATTCATGTCCCCAATTATAATCACAAACCGAAGATATATTACTTAGGACTAGGTATAGGTCCGTGTTACGCAGTGGAGTTTTTCTTTTAAAAAAATTATGTTTTTAATGATAAAAATATATAATGTCGTAATATACTACTTTAATAATTGCTAGTAAAAAGTTTTAGTTTAACTGGAATAGAAAGAGATAAAAGGAATCGTGAAAACTATGTTTTTTGCTTATTTGCAAAATAAGAAGACAAGTTACATCCAAATGTATGTAAATTGATATATTCGGTTGTTCTGTTTTTTATTTTGTCTTGTGCTTAACTTATATCCTTTATGTCATTCATTGGTGCCTCTTTTTCCTACATATTTTATCTAATTATTTTAATAATCACAATATGTGTTTTATAGTAAATGAATATCTTTTTATAGACAATATTTTTATCGTTGGCGTTGCTTACTTTCTTGTTAATTCACTTCTAATATGTTATCTTTTCTTTGATGTGATTTTTGATAAAGCAACATATAGTTGTCCTAACTGAAGTAGCATGTAGGATTTCTTCTAAAGAACTTTCTGGAACTCTGTTTTTCAACATGTGAAAAATATATAAATGTCAGTTTGACAAGTAGTGATCTCGCTGTAGTGAAGAGAGCTAGATGAATGTACCATTTTTCAGTTGCAAAATTGTAATCCCAATACCATGCAAAACCAACTGATCGTAGATTCAGAATTCATAATACTATCTACATATTGTTTTAGAAAATAGAATTGCCTAAACTCACATGTTTATGCAGTTTATCAGCCCATAAAGGTAATCGAGCTGGATTTTAGTGTATATCAAGTTCACCATCGAGTGCTTACTTGATCGAACCATTCGATCATCACTAATAATAGCAGACTTCCATTTCTTCAATTTCATTGACTCTTACATTGGATGATTACTTACTTAACATTTAATGAAATTAAATTTTATTAAATCAATTTTATTATTTATTATATTAATTTAAATAATTGTTTTTATTCTGTTTTGAGATATGCATAATATTTAATAATTATAATTTTTATAAAGGTCAAATAATTTTATAATAATATATTTGCTATTTAAGTTTTATATATTAATATATTTGTGTTATTGATATTATAATTTTATAAAATAAATTGTATTATTTTTTATTATTAAATTTGAAAATATATTTTTATAGTAAATTTAAATAAAAAAATTAAATATATTGATGTTTGAAATTTTGTGTGTACATAATGCAATGAATCATGCTAGTTATATATATATATATATATATATATATATATATATTTCTAATGAATTTTTAACTAAAAATATATAGTATATATTTAATATATGTTTTTCGATTAAATATTTTTTAAATCTACCCTAACAAATGTATTTTATATTAAATATTTCACATTTTAATGTTTTTGATCTATTTTGCAAAGTTTCAAGTTGCAATATATTGATAACATAATCAAACAACTAAACAATGATTAAGGAATAACCAGTTCATTTCATCCACCAACTTCTCACCAATAATGACAGGCTTGATCATACCTTATATAAAACTAAATTATGAACAAAAGATTCATTATAAACAAACCCAACAGAAAGATTATTGCTTCTATGTGTACACATTCATAATTAAACACAACATAAATAACATTAAATTACACACATTTACACTTCAAATCATTAATCGTTCATTGCATCTCTTTCTCCATCTATGGTGATGCCGGAGGAGTCAGTGGTGGTTGACGGTTGTTCTGTCTTTCATCTCTTGCCATTTTTTATTGAATTTGACTAATCCTCTCGTTCCTCCGGCGGATCCTTCAAGCTCGCGGATGAGATCGAGCGCGAATTCCGTTTTGTTATCGTTCTCTGGAATCGGATTTCCAAACTCCGCGAAGAAACGCGGAAGACTTGCCGGAGATCCACGGTAGACGGTGTGGCCACGAGACAAGAAGATTAACCGGTCAATCAAACCGAGAACTCTAGACTCGGCTGGTGAATCGACATAATTACGATACTGCCACTCTGCGCAATCCTTTTCAACACTTTAACCACCATGAACGCACTCGTCGAGTCCAAACCAAACGTAAGTTCATCGAGGAAGAGAAGAATCGGGTCGTGGATAATATCAATCACAATCGAAACACTCTTCTTTCACCGCCGGAGATTCTACGGTGACCTTCATCGCCGATAATCGTTTTAGCAGCGTTTCTGATACCTAACTGATCAATCAAAGCTTGAACACGAAGCTTCTTCTTAGATTTAGGGAGACGAAACTCAGCAGCGAACATAAGTATTTCTTCTACACTGAGCATCGGGAAGAGAAGATCGTCCTGCATCATTATGTTTTTAACATGAGAGAGATGCAATGAAGGATTAATGATATTCTCTCATTATGTTTTTTTGTTTTTGGAACAGATGGTAAATGATGTGGGAGAAGGTTTTATTCTGATTGGTTATAAGTTTTTTCATTAAGCTAAGGTGTCAGTCTCTTATGCAATACTGGTGTTGAGTTGTCAACACCGGGAGAGACTCTCCACTTATTATAGTAATGATTAGTCTCCCGAACTATTTTTGAAATACAAATGTTAAATTTAGTTAGGCCCTGTTCGGCCGGGTATAATCAATGTTCGAATACGCGCTAGGCGTTAGTCGGGCGGTCGGGTTGGGCCTAGTGCCTAACGAAAAAATCGGAGAATACGCGGGGATTAATCGGGACGTAATTTTGTGTGTTTTTATCGATATATAGCGTTAATATATTATTGTTGTACTCAAAGGTTGTAATAATCACGTAGCCCGGTGGTTGTAGAAGTGTAATTATAGCTTCATGTCTCGGGTTAGACAGCTTCCTCTCACCTTTTTTGTTTATTTTTTTCATTTTTCGCATTAATGATACTGAAATGAAACCCTAAATTGCGTAGGTGTCACTTTTTTTTTTCGCGAATTTGACTTGATTTTTCTGTGGATTTTAGCTAACAAATGATAGATCTACAACTAAATACAAGATTACAGCCCGAAATTTTCCAAGAAAACGAGATTTTTATAGACACCGATTTTTTGGCCGCCCATGGTCAAATCGCGGCGGTTCAGCACCGCCTAACGCTCTCCCGGTGACTTTTCGGCCGCCTAAGCCGCGTTTTTGAACAGGGGCCGTATAATCTATAGAATCTTTTAGGAATTGCAAATTTTAATATTGCAATGTAGTACTATATAAATATCAAATGTATGACACCGTTAGTATTTTATTTTGGGCAAATCGCATTAATAGCACAAAAAACATGACTTGTCAAAAATATACCACCAAGGAAGAAAAATCATAAAAATAGCACAAAAATATGTTTTGTCACTAAATTAGCCCTAACCCTAAATCTTAAATACTAAACCCTAAACCGTAAATACTAAACCCTAACCTTGAATAATAAACCCTAAAACCTAAATACTATATTCTAAACCCTAAATAATAAACCCTAAACCCTAAATAATTAACCCTAAACCCTAAATTATATAATGTTATAAAAGTCTTTATAATTAAAATAATGCTAAAAATGTGAATTATTTTTCTTGGTGCTATATTTATGATAACGTATGTTTTTTGTGCTATTTTGTGATTTTTCTCTTTTATTTTTGTAGATGTAAACTAAATTAGGATGAAAAATAAACAAATATGACAATGTTTAGTTGTTTTAATAACAGCGATCTAACTTCTTCATGCGGGCCCAAGACCTCACCACCTCCAAAATGGACCCCTTTCGATTTCAATACTCAATTGAGTCTCATACATCCACACGAGTAGCTAAAATATATTTTATGCATCAAATATTGTTAGAGATTAGTTCATTAGCTAGATCACGAAAGTTGTAGATATATGAAATAGGTAATATATAACCAGAAGCTCGTATCCTACTCGTAAAGAGAATGGTAATACTCTTTCGCTATTCAGGTTTGAATTTCCCTGACCACCGAAAAATTAAACTTAGGACAAAGGCGGATCTTGTCAAGAACCAACGGTACACGTGCCCCGGGTAACTTTCTTAAATGGTTAATTACATTATGTAAAATATCCGAGACTGAGGAGAATGGGAGTTTGTGGGTTGAGGGTGGCATGAAAGTTTTCTGATTTTTTTTGGGAAATTCATATTAGTGCCCCGTAAGATATTTGTTACACTTCGTATTTGCCCCTTTCCACCAGTTATTAACTTTTTCTTTCTGATTCTCGTTGTCCTAAAATAATACTACTATATATGCTTCTAGAATCTTATTACAGTTTTCATTTCATGGTATATGTGTTCAAATAAATATAAGTAATTAAAGGAATAATAATCTTTTTTTTTTTGAACTAATTTAAAGGAATAATAATCATTATTACAAATTTAGCTTAATATTATTTGGTATTGTTAATATTTAAATATCTAAACTATTTTTTGTGTTATCCAAAACCACTATTACTTTAAACTCGGCTTATAGTAATGTTAGTATGTTAGTATGTTACTAGTACAAAAAAACTAAGTTACAAGTTCTAATCTAGCATATTTTTCACCATAATATAAATTTAAGTTTTAATTTGTGCCTCCAGTAAAATATATTTCTAGATCCGCCATTGACTGAAGGCATCATCAATTTCCAAAAAAATATGTGCTGGTCGTCATTTAAAATAAATGCAGCACGTTAGTCGGAATTCACTTTATTAAAACCTGAATATCTTGGATTATTAAAAAAAAATAGTTTAAAGAGCTTAATTAATAATAACAATCCTTAGTGATATATATATGTCATATATGTTTCTGCATATATATGTGTAACTGATATCTCTAAATTTATTATTTATCCAAATGTTGGATCGCTAAAATCATTCTGGCTTTTGTAACAGTGTTGATATATAGAATATGAATCTCATGGACATTAAAAAGGTAAGCGAATGTTTGTATTAAAATTTAAAGAGAATTTGTGATTCAAGTTTGAATGTCGAAATTATTAATTATGGTTTCATATACCATGTTTTACAAGTTTTTTTTTTTTTATCTCTAAACTAATTTATATATTTAGTTAGGTAAAATATTTGAGGTACTAAAATGGTTTAAAGTAAACTAATTAAGGTGGACTCTAAATAGAGATGTACTTGAATCCTAGAATTTTAAGATATTTAGATCCTTGCTTAAATTATATTATAAAACAGGATCCATGACTTTCAAATATCCGAATTTTATATATTCATTTAAAAATTATTTTATTAAGATGTTTTCTTATATCCAGATTTAGATCTAAATTTATTTTTAAAAACTAAAAAACTCTTATTTAATATAAAAATTCATAATTAATATTTTGAAAATAATAATCTGATATATTATAAAATAACATAATAATCTGATATAATTTTGAATTAAATTTAAATTTTATATGATTTTTATAGGAAAGTTCTCTAAAATGACACTACAACTAGTTTGTGTGACCAAAATAACAGCAAATAGGAAAATTGACCAAAATAACATTCATTATGAAGGAGAAAAACTAAATTAACATTAATGAATAACAAATTTATTTAATATAAATAATTATAGTTAAAAAGGTAAAATAACCAATTTTTTATTCAATTTTCCAAATTTTTAACTTATAAATTTATATAAATATTTTTATAAAACAATAATACAATTTTTAAGAATGCCTTCTAGAAAAAGAAACAAAAAAATTACATTTCGTTAGAATCAAACTTGGATATATGGTTACAAAAATACACAAATTGAGGATATGTAGCCACTAAAATATAATATTACTATAGAAATAAAGTATAAAATTTACAAATTTATATAATAAATAGATCTAAATTTTTTTACGAAATAATATTAAAGTTCGCAAAGATCTTTCAGAACAAAAACATTTTTTTTTGTATTTTGTTAGGAGTTACAAAAGTGTACAAAATAGAGATGTATAACCACTAAGTACATTATTATTTCAGAAAATATAAAAATTTACAAACTTATATAATAAATAGTTTGAAACGTTTTTAATAAATAATAGTACATTTCACCTCCTCCGACTCCACCAGAGCTCCTCTCACCGCCGGATCCTCCGGACCCTCCGGATTATACGTCAAGATACCATTCCGTCATCCCTTTGGCCACCTCCTCACTTCACTCGTCCAAATCTCAAGCTCCAGATCTACCGTCTTCCTCTTGCTTGGTCGTTTCTGTCGACCTTAATAAGGGCTTTAGACCATTCTTTTGCGAGATTTTGAAACTTTTCTTCCGGCGACTGCGTACCAACCACATAACTGACGAACTCCACCGCCGCCGGCATGCCATACTCTCGGGCTATCCCCGAAGATCGTTACCACCATTTCTTGGGTCGCGTGCTTGTTTCCTCCGTTTCGTTGAACAAATCTCCGACTCTCAGACTCTCACCTCCGCCGGCTCTGCTCCATCCAGCAAAACTTGCAGCCTCTGTCATCGGAAGCCACCAGGCCCACTTCCCACCGGCGGAGCTTTTCTCTCTATTGACCTGCTCGGGAAGCCGCAAATCTCCACAGTCAGTGAACATCTCACCCTCGGCCAGAGTATCACTACGGGCCCGATCCAAAAGGCTCCTTCTGTGGGCCATATATCCAGTTTAGACCCAATCTTATGCATCCTAATCGAATCTATTCAAACCAGCAAGGGTTCACTTTGTACGGTATCAGACCGTAACCACAAGGCGTTATCAAATTCCTCCTCTGCCTGAGAGAGATCACTTCCACCCCTTTCCTCCCTTTGGGAGAGATCACTTCAAGCTTTTTCACCGGTTGCGATATCGGGAAACATGCTTAACTTCTTAACCGTTTTGCTATCTTGTGTAATGGTTCTCTTGGGACCAAAAGATGCAGCCGGGTTCGTCTCAGCGCTCTTCGGAGGTAAAGATTGTCTTTCAAAGTCACAATATATGGTGACTAAAGTTTGCGATTCCGGTTTTACCGTGAGTTTCGCTCTGACGCATTTGAGCATAGTCTCATTTTCGCTGTCAATCTTCTTTGGAAATGTATCCACTATCTATGTTTTTAATTCCAGTTGATGTATTTTAAGAGGATGGAAAATTCCTTCTTGTATTGTACTTTTAAAGTTTTAAGTCTATGAATGAAAAGAATGATTCTTAACAGAAAAAAGAGTTATAAAAGTTCACATGTTGGGATATGTAACCACTAAACTAAAATATTAATTTAACAAGTATATAAATTTATTAACTTATATAATAGATAGCTTTAAACGTTTTTAGGAAACAATAATATAATTTCACGACAGCCTTTCAAAAACAGAATCAAATAGTTTTTTTTGTATTTTGTTAAAATCGAGCGTATGACATAAGGATTATAAAAGTGTACAAGTTAGAAATGTCTAGCCATTAAACTACATTATTACTTCAAAAATTATAAAAACTTGCAAACTTTCATAATAGAAACATTTAAAAGTTTTTTTATATAAACAATAATAGAGTTTTAGAAAGGTCTTTCAGAATTTCTTTCTGAAAGATAAATATCTAAAAGAAAAAAGAAATAAGGAAGAACAAAATTTAGGAAAAATAATTCTGGAAAAAAGTTTTGAAAAAGAAAATTGGGGGAAAAAGAACCGAAAAAGTATTTTTTGGGAAAAGGAATTTGAAAAAGATTAAATAAGGGTATAAAAGTTTTTACAATACAAAATAATATTAAATATATTAGTTTTTTGTTGCTACATTGTACATAGACTTAGATTCTGTTTTAAAGTATTTTTTTATATATACACAATTGTTACAAAAGTTCCACCGAAAGTAAGCAAAAGGGAGAAAGAAATTAAGAAGAGGCGTGAGTAAATTTTGTGTGTGGAAGTCACTATGCACGCACGGTAAAACCAACTTTTCATTTTCTATATATACGATCGTTTCGATTTTTGTAAATTACAACTTCATAACTTAATACAACGATCTCTCTATTGCTCTCTTTCTCTTTTCTTTATTTCCAGTATTAATCTCTGCACCGGGTAAACTATTTTTGTCGTTATTTATATCTGTCGATATGATAAATTATATTATTATTATAACACGTTATTAGCACGATCACTCTATGATACGACTAAATTTATATGTATAATATTTACCCTGCTATAATGGCCGGTATACCGTCTTTACTATAATTTATTATTTTGTAGTGGTTGTTCAAATACACCATTTCTACTAAATATTAATGTGGGCGGTGTCGCCTCGTTAATAATTTACTGTCTTATATCATGGTTGCTAAATGCACCATAATTATTTACATACTGTCAATAATTTAATGGACGGCTAAAGCCGCTGGATAATTTATAATAACGTGGATGATCATATCACCATAATATTATTGCTAAAATTATGTTTATATTATGGTTATTATATAAGGAGGCTCAGCCACCTGTATAAAAACTTATTATCTGAAATTAACTAGAATCAATTGACTGCATATTAAAATTGTTTCGGATTGATTTTTAATACGCTTTCACCAAAGGTCACAAAGAAAAAATTTCAAAATTTTAACCTTTTTCAAACGGCTATGAACAGTGTTTTCAATCTATAAATACACTCTCCTACATTCATTTATTTCACTCAAACAATTCATCTTCTCTTAAATACCTTCAAAAAAAAAAAATCTTCATTTCATATTTTATTTCACAAAAAGATGTTTCGTTTGTTGTTAATTTTATGTGCGATTGTAATTTTTGCTTGTGCTTATGGTACCTTCGTTGGAGATTTGGCTCGAGAAGAGTTTACCATAAATGTTGGATTACTTCTCTATGCGATAGTATTTCTTATAATTGCTTTCATCATAAATGTAAACGAATTTTAAATATAAAGTATTATCATCTAATAAAACTTATGATTTTGTTTATAGAAAAAATCAATGGCAAATGTTGAAAAGCTAAAGTTCACGACTCTCAAGATTACCGGAGCGAATTATATCGCATGGAAGACGGATGTCGAGTTATATTTTAAGATAGAAAAATATCCGACACCATCAAAGAGAAAATTGAATCGCCTAACCATGAAGTGGCAAAAGCGATAATTTTCCTCAGAAAACATGTCGATGAAAATGTGACGCATGACTATGCGCACATAACAGACCCAGCAGAGCTGTGGAATGCTTTAAAAGAGAGGTTTGATAACCAAAGAGAGATCAATCTCCCCCATGCACTCAAAGAGTGGAAAAACCTGAGATTTCAGGATTTCGAGAAAGTGGAGGATTATAACTCTGCTATCTTGAGAATTGTGTCACAATTGAAATATTGTGGTCAACCTATCTCTGATGCTGAAATGCTTAATAAGACTTACTTAACATTTCACAAAGAGCATCGTATCCTGTAGGAACTATACAGGAAAAGCGGATACACGAGATTCTCTGAGTTGATTGTGGCACTCAAATTAGCAGAGAGGAATAATGAGCTCCTCATCTTTAACCACAAATCTCGACCCACAGGGACAAAAGCGTCTCCTGAAGTAAATGCGTCGGAGGTGAATAACCCGGAAAGGAAATTTCAAACCTTTCGAGAACGTGGTCGTGGTCGTGGCCGTAAATTCAATCGAGGACGTGGAAGGAATTATAATCCACAAGAAATAAAGTCGTACAAGTGGGTCCGACCTGAAAATTTTCCTAAAGGGAAAGAAATCCAAGGGAATTCCACCCAGAAACAAGAAAGTACTTGTTACAGGTACGGATCCACAAATCATTGGGCAAACATATGTCGTACTCCCTGACTTCTTTGTAAGTTATACCAAGAGTCTGTAAAAGGCAAGGGGAAAGAGGTGAACCTTACGAAACACCTTGAGGGTACGACATACCTCGACTCTTCCGATTTTGGAAATGACTTCGACGAGACCACCACAGAAAATTAAGATGCTTGTAATGAGACCATTATAAAGTCTCAAATAAAGCCATATATATAATTACTATGTATTTCAATTTCTTCTCAATAATAATGTTGTTTATACAACAGTGTACTGAATACTTATTATGTGTTTCTTTTCTTATTATATGAATGAATTTACTTTCTTTTCTAATGTTTATGTTGATTACAGAAATGGACTACAACACGGAAAGGATAATATCAAAGGATATGGGTAGAAACTTGTATACCAGATAGTGGTACAACACACACTATTCTGAAGGACAAGAGATATTTCTCTAACCTGAAACCGACAAATGTAATTATCAATACAATATCAGGTCCTACAGACCTGATTGAAGGAATTGGTAAAGCAAACTTCATGTTGCCAAATAGAACAAAAATTTCCATAAACAATGCCTTGTATTCTCCAAATTCGAAAAGAAATTTGTTGAGCTTTAATGACATATACCTTCAAGGATATGATACCCAGTCAGCGACTGAGGATGGAAAGAAGTATATGTATATAACTTCTGATAAATCTGGAAAAAGGCAAATATTGGAAAAGTTCCCAAAACTTCCTTCTGGATTGCATCATACTTATATAGATGCAATCAAATCAAATCTTGTGATCAAAAGAAATCCAGAGAATGTCACATTATGGCATGATCGCCTTGGTCACCCAGGCACCACAATGATGCGAAAGATCATAGAGACTTCTCATGGACATTCATTAAAGGTCCAAGAAATATGTGAGAAAAGTAAAATGACATGCTCTGCATGCTCTCTTGGAAAACTGTCATAAGGCCACCACCAACCAAAATTGATAAAGAATCACCAAAGTTCCTTGAACGAATTCAAGGAGACATTTGTGGACTAATACATCCACCATGTGGACCATTCCACTATTTTATGGTATTGATTGACGCATCTAGCAGATGGTCACATGTTTGTCTATTATCATCTCGAAACATGACATTTGCAAGATTTCTAACTTAGATAATCAAATTGAAAGCTCAATTTTCTGATTATCCCATTAAAAGATTAGATTAGACAACGCTGGTGAATTCACATCCCAAGCATTCAATGATTATTGTATTGTAACGGGGATTGAAGTTGAACATTCTGTTGCTCATGTTCATACTCAAAATGGTTTGGCTGAATCATTAATAAAACGTCTGCAACTGATTGCAAGACCATTGATCATGAGATCTAAACTCCCAACTTCTGTATGGGGACATGCTATATTACATGAAGAAGTACTTATTCGGATAAGACCAAGTGCATATCATAATTATTCCCCATTACAATTAGCATTTGGTCGAGAACCAAACGTTTCTCATTTAAGGATCTTTGGTTGTGCGGTATATGTGCCTATAGCACCACCCCAATGTACAAAGATGGGACCACAAAGAAGGTTGGGAATATATGTTGGTTGTGATTCTCCATCAATAATATGATACCTAGAACCACAAACTGGTGACATATTTACAGCACGCTTTGCTGATTGTCATTTCGATGAGAAAGTATTCCCAGTTCTAGGGGAGAAAATAAACAGTTAGGAAAGGATATCAAATGGCATGTACCAACTTTGCTACACCTTGATCCTCCTACAAAACAGTCAGAACTAGAAGTTCGACGAATTATGCATTTGCAGAGTATTGCAAATCAGCTACCTGATGCATTTGCAGATACCAAAACGGTAACTAAATCACATATACTGGCTGCAAATACTCCTGCTCGTATTGAATTACCACAAGAACGTGGAAGAGCAGATGATACACGTGAGTCTCGAACACGCTTGAAGCGTGGTAGACCCGTAGGTTCTAAGGATAAGAATCCTAGAAAACGAAAGGAAGCTGAAAAGCATAATGATCCCAAAACTACAGAAAGTATTTTGGAAGAAACAAATCATGACATTAATGATAATGTAGAGCATCACGAATCAGAAGTAAATCATGAGATTTATATAAACTACATTCATAATGGAAAGATATGGGATCGAAACGAAATGAATTTCGATGATGACGTTTTCTCATACCTTGTGTCAAAGGAAATAGATGAGGAAAACGAAGATCCAGAGCCAAGATCTGTATATGAATATCAAAAGAGACACGACTGTATACAATGGAAAGAGGCAATAAAAGTCGAACTAGATTCGCTTAATAAACGAAATGTATTCGGGCCTATTGTACTCACATCCGAAGATGTGAAACCAGTTGGATACAAATGGGTTTTCGTTCGAAAACGAAATGAGAAAATGAGATTATAAGATACAAAGCTCGTCTTGTAGCCCAAGGTTTTTCTCAAAGACCCGAGATTGATTATGATGAGACATATTCTCCTGTTATGGATGCAATCACATTTAGATTCTTGATGAGTCTAGCATCAGGTGAAAACCTAGAGATGCGTCTAATGGGATGTCGTTACAGCATACTTGTATGGCTCATTAGACACTGATATGAGAATACCCGATGGGTTTAAAATGCCAGAACCATTGAGTTCCAAACCAAAAGAGTTATGTGCAATAAAATTGCAGAGATCATTATATCGTTTAAAATAGTCTGGACGTATATGGTATAATTGTCTTAGTGAGCATTTAACAAAAGAAGGATATGTAAATGATCCTATATGCCCATGTGTTTTCATCAAGAAAACACAATCTGGATTTGTGATAATCGCAGTATATGTTGATGATCTAAACATGATCGGAACTCATGATGAGATTCAAAAAGCATCAAATTATTTAAAGGGAGAATTTGAGATGAAAGATCTCGGACAAACAAATTATTGTCTTGGCCTACAAATTGAGCATTCTCAAGAAGGCATATTTGTACATCAATCCACATACACTAAAAGAGTGTTAAAACGATTCAATATGGATAAGGCAACTCCTCTTAGTACTCCCATGGTGGTTAGATCACTGAATGTTGAAAGTGATCCATTTCGACCACATGGAAAAAATGAGGAAATACTTGGTCCTGAAGTACCATATCTAAGTGCAATTGGAGAGCTTATGTATCTTGCAAATTGTACTCGACCTGATATATCTTTTTCCGTTAATCTATTGGCAAGGTTTAGTTCATCCCCTACGCAAAGGCACTGGAAAGGGATTAGACACATCTTTCGTTACCTTCAAGGCACTCTTGATTTAGGATTATTTTATCCTAAGATTTCAAATGGTGAATTAATTAGTTTTGCAGATGCAGGATATTTATCAGACCCACACAAAGCTTGATCACAAACATGATATGTTTTTACAATTGGGGGCACTGCTATCTCATGGCGTTCTCAGAAGCAAACACTCGTGGCCACTTCATCGAACCATGCTGAAATCATAGCACTCCATGAAGCGAGCAGAGAATGTGTGTGGCTAAGATCAATAAGTCAACACATCCAATCAAGCAGTGGAATCCGCGTAAATACGGAGCCAACTATCTTATACGAAGATAATGCTGCATGTATTGCCCAAACCAAGGATGAATATATCAAGACTGATAGAACCAAACATATTCCCCCAAAGTTCTTTTCGTACACCCAAGAACTCGAGAAGAATAAAGAGATTGAAGTGAGATATGTCCAATCATGTGAAAATACTACAGATCTCTTCACAAAATCACTACCTACCACTACGTTTAGGAAGCATGTCCATAACATTGGAATGCGCCGTCAACGAGACATATAAGATACTCTCTTGGTCATTCGATGGGGAGCTTATAGAGTTGTACTCTTTTTACCTTACTACGGTTTTTCCCAATGCGTTTTTCTAGAAAGGTTTTTAACGAGGCAACAAAGACATTAAGTGAGTTATGGTAGCGACACTGGTCTCCAAGGGGGAGTGTTACAAAAGTCCCACCGAAAGTAAGCAAAAGGGAGGAAGAAATTAAGAAGAGGCGTGAGTAAATTTTGTGTGTGGAGCCCACTGTCACTATGCACGCACAGTAAAAACAACTTTTCATTTTCTATATATACGATCGTTTCGATCTTTGTAAATCACAACTTTATAACTTAATACAACGATCTCTCTATTGCTCTCTTTCTTTTTTTATTTTTATTTCCAGTATCAATCTCTGCACCGGGTAAAATATTTTTGTCGTTGTTTATATCTGTCGATATGGTAAATCATATTATTATTATAACAACAATTTCATAATAAATATTTATCTTTTTACAGAAACTAGATTTGGGTATCGGAATGTTAAACTCATGATATCCGAAACAAGTCCAGCTTTCACGGATCAAAAGTACTTACATTGTTTTTCTGAACTTCTTAGATTTGGCTCTTGTAATTAGTCTAAATGAAATGTGCAAATCATCATTAGCTTGTGATCTGATCCATAGATCAAGTTTTCCAGCATCCTCGTCCATCGACTCAGATTCATCCAGCTCGACTTCGACCAGCTCGTCCTTTCCGACCTTGGCCAGCTCGTCATGTCCGACCTCGACTAGCTCATCCTCAGCTTCAATCTCTCCTTCGTTTGGTCTAAGCTGGTTCAAGCTTTCCTTCCCTGTTTCTAGGTATTATTTTTTGTTTTAATTTCTTTTTGTAAGTTTATGTTATTAAAATATTTGTTAGATTTTTATGCATTAAAATGTATTTAAATTTATTTTATTTTTCTTATGAATTAAAATATTGTTAATAATGTTTTAATAATGATTTTAAATTTTATAAAAATATAATTTATTAAATTTAATAATATAACTAATATATAATTTTATGTTATTTTAAAAATAATTTGATGATTATTTAGTTACGAATATATTTTATATTATAAATAACAATTGTTAACACAAATCATATTTTTTTTAGTTATTTGGTTACAACATTACGACTTTCCTGGACGGACCCCTAGCTTTCTTCTGATTATAAATCTACACCAGAAAATATTTGAATAACAAAAAAGGAAATATACTTGCTGACGTGTTTCGGTCCGAAAAAAGATGAGAATATTTGACTTCCTTTTCCAGAAGAAGACTCTGCAAAATCAAAACCTTCAGTGACACCAAAGAAGAAGATCGAGAAAGAGATTCCATCTGCATGCGGCTACTTTGGCTGAGTTTTGTTCTTCGCTTACACAATTGGCTAAATGCAGTTATTTTTTGTTCATTTCTCTAGTTTTCATTCAGTATTTGTGGATGAAATGTTGAAAGGTTTCAGATTTTACGAGTTTAAGGATTAGGGTTTATGAAAGAATGGATTTTTAAGTCAGACTTATTTGCATTCAATTGTAGATTTCGTTTCATACCACACCGTTGGGTGTTCAAGATCCTTCAACGATGATGCTTTGGGATACAAAAGAAACGTCTTCAAGAGATGAGACCCAGAATGGAGGAGGGATGTCTCAGGCAGAGTTTGCTTTGTTCAATTCCGACAGGCTTCAGTCTGATCTTGAAGCCATGGGTAACAAAATCAGACAGCATGACGACAATCTGCAATTTCTCAAGGCTCAGAAAAACAAATTGGATGAAAAAATCATCGACATGCAAGGTTGGTGATTTACCTCTGCTTCTACCACATTTGAACAGAAAAAGTTTAGATTTTTTTTTGTGTGTGTAGGATTCGGTCACAATGTGTCTTTGTTTCGTTTTCTTTTACAGTTCATATGAGCAAACTTCATCCGTCAGGCACTCCTAGAAGTGAAGACTATGATACCAATCTTCAGGGTGAAGATATCAATGAACAGATCCTTGTGCACGTAAACTCAGCTGCTGGAGTTTTAAATCATTGCTCGCAGGCTTCTCAGTTGAATTCGACAAAAGGTGTAGTCGGAGTTGTAGCGAGACTCGGGAAAGTCAATGATGAAACACTTTCTGTTACAAATCTTTCTTGGGATGGCTTCTGAAATCTGAAACTGCAGGGTTCTGTCGGATTATTTAGAGACTTGCTCGATGTTGGCACTTGTATGCAAGGATTACGAAAGTATTAAGTCTTTAGAGAGTTATGACAACCAAGGCAACGTTGATAGAAATGGTGGGCTTGCCTCTTCGATTGGCAGAACCATTGAAGGCCATTTCCATGCCATCTGTCTTGAAAATCTGAGGTACTAGTTTTTTGTTTAAATCTTGTTTTCTGTATTACCAATTGTGTTGGTAAGCACATAGCTGGTGATCCACAAAGAAGGCTTGATATTCCGAAACCCAAATTGCCTAACGGCGAATATCCTCCTGGCTTTCTTGGATATGCTGTGAATATGATACAAATCGATCCAGCTTACTTGCTGTGTGTCACAGCATATGGATACGGTCTTCGTGAGACCTTGTTCTACAGTCTCTTCTCCCACCTTCAAGTCTACAAAACAAGGTTTGAAATGGTTAGTGCCCTCCCATGCATAAGGTATGGTGCAGCATCAGAACAACCGGGATCGTCACACTTGGAAGTCGGTAAGATTCTGACAACTTCTTTTTCTCTTTCCTTCTTCTGTTTTCAACAAATGCAAGTTTCAGTGATGCAAAGCCAACTGCTTCACGGAGGATGAGCAATTATAGTGAGGCGGAGAGGCAAATGAAAGAGCTGAGATGGAAGAAAGAGAAAACGGTGGAGGACATAACGCGAGCGAAAATGCTCCGTGAACATGCTGTGCACAATTTTAATAAGAAGAAAGAAGACTCAGAGCTCTTCCATTAATGAGGTACTTGATTTCTCTTCTGACTTGTCAATTATCATAGCGTAAATGAATCAATCAGTTCCATACTTTGATATGATCATTGCAGTTTAAAGCTTTGGTTTCTATGGCTAACATTTCTCTATGCATTTATGTATTGTGGTGCTCCAGCAAATGATACCTCCCAGATGAAAAGAAGCACGGAGCTCTGAGTAACAGTAGTGGCGGCCTATGCTTCTTTCTAAAGGAAATCCTTTACTGACTTGAAAAATCGAACTTGTTGTTTTCGATATATTGCTTCCACGGAAAACATCCAGAGGCTTATTAGACCGACTTGGTTTATATCGGTTAGCTTTAGCCACAGACCATCAAGTGGATCAATTTTGCAACAGACGATGTTTGAAAAATGATTTCGTCGAAACCTGACATAATAATACCAAAAGGTGGATCATAGCTTATTGTCCTAACCAAATCCCTAAGTACACAAATTCAAGTAAACAATAATCAGCAAGACGGCAGACCCTGACCGTTAGATCCACCGGCTTCTGCTCCTTGAGCCACCACATCGACTTCTTCAACGACACCGTTATTATCCCATTGCATCTTTACCTTTTCACTCTTTTCGTCCTCTAGTTTCGGAGTCATTATTGAAGCTATAGAAATATTTGTACTCCTCTTCTTCGCTTCTGCTGCTTCTAACTCTTTCGCCTTTGCCTCCGCTTTCAATCTCTCTTTCTCATCCATAAGTTTTTGCAGATCATCCTCTCTTCCTCCTTTACTCAGCTCTTCTTTCACAAACTCTTGTATCTCTTCACTCACTCTCACTGTTTCGTCCTCCAGCATCTCATCCACAATCTTAAGCATCTCGTCGAGTCTCCCAGCTTCACTTAACGCCCTCATGATGAACTTGTAAGCCTCGTCGTCCATCTTGAGTTTGCTCACCATCATATCAAACAAGGATTTCGCATCGTCGAGTTTCTCAGCTTTAACTAACTCATCTTGCAACCGGTTATACACCGCCAAGTTTGGTCTTAGACTCGACTCCACCATTGTTCTGTAATAAGCAGCTCCTTCGTCTATCTTACCTTCCTTGAAACAAGTATCCATTAACAAACCATATGTGTACTCATCAGGCTTCACCTTTTTCTCATCCATTTCACCGTTAAGCTTCTCAGCCTCGGCCAATAATCCCTTGTCGCACAGCTGATTCATCAGATTGTTGAAAGATAAAGTGTCGGGACTACACCTAAACTCACCCATTTGCCTAAAAACCTCCATAGCTTCCGCAAACTTCCCTTCTGCACAATACCCATTAACCATCACATTAAAACTCCCCAAATTCAAAGCCAAACGCTTCGGTGGATTATGTTCCTTTTTCATAGCATCAAACAACTTCAAAGCCTCATCGAACTTCCCGTTCTCGCTCAAAGCCTCCAGCACGTAATTATAAGCCATAGCGCTCATCTTCACCTTTGAGTTCTCTCCAACAGCTTCCTCATAACACTCCATGGCTTCTTTCTCCATCTCTTTCATGAAATATCCTTTCATCAATTGCCCATAAACAACACCATCCTCAACAAACCCACCAAGCTTCTCCTTCAACTCCTCATAAAGTTTAAAAACACCATCGGCATCAGAATTCTTAACACACCCAATCATTAGATGGCTATAAACAACAGGGTCTGCAATAAACTCTCTAACACCCATATCTTCCTTAATCTCCATCGCCTTCTCAAGATTGTCATTATCAACTAAACCCTTAACCAGGATCCTAAACGTAGCAATGGAAGGATTTAAAGGCGCACCATTGATAAATAGCTTATAATGTTCCAGAGCAACCTCAGGTTTTTTAACATCAAGATAAGCCTGGAAAATTAAGTTGTATGTGATGATATTAGCAGCGATACCAGCTTGATTGATGAAATTATGCAATTGCAGAAGCGCCCCGTATTTGGATTGGCGGAGCTGCGCCGCCAAAACGGCGTTCACGGTGAAAATCGTCGGCCGGCAATTCGAATACACGGAGTGACGCGTGTACAGAGCTGCTTCTTCCAGATCGTTCTCTCGAATCAATTTCAGGATGTGATTGTGGAGATCAAGGCGTTTCCCGGTGAGAGCCGACACTGATTCTGGCAATTTCGGGACATTTGGGTTCTGGATAGGTCTAGAGATTTGAGATTGTTGCTGCTGGTGCTGTTGATGGGATCTGTTGAACGAGTTGAGAGGTGGTTCCATGCGAAGACGACGCTTACGACGGCGACGTTCCGCGGCGGCCTCTTCCTGCGTCGCGAAAGACATGTACCGGACGGCTGAAAACGGTGGCGGAGCGCGAGGGCGGTAGGCTCTCGCGATTGTTTGCAGGTGGTTCAAGAGGGCCGCTTTAGCAATTGACATGGTTGAAAATGTTAGTTCTGGAGATTTTCTCAGTGGGAGTGGGAAAGAAAATGTTTCCTCGAGAGGAAAATGGGGAGGTAAGGCCGTGAGGGTTCTTGTTAGGGTTTTAGAAGAGTTTGGGGGTTTGGGGATGATGAAGTTGTGGGTTCGTTTGGTAACTGGGATAAGTATGTTTTGGCGTGGAAATAGAGAAATACGGTAAGGAATTTACGTGCCATTTGGGCTTGTATCCATTCAAACCTGGGCTTTAATATGGGCTGAAATCATGATTTTTGGAGCGATCCATTGTATTTTCAATGATTTATTTATACTAGTTGTCTTTTCCTATCTTAATTTGTTTTTCTTCTCAACTTTATTTGTTTTTGAGCCCATTTAATTTTTTTTATATATTATATTTCCTATCTTATTCTATTTCGTGACTTAACTATACGTTAAAAGAAAACATTAAGTCTTCGTTTAATAGAATACATTTTGAATCACATGTAACATAGTTGTACTTGTAAACCACACTGTCTTCGCTAATGCCTTTACCCGTCTATCTGGATTGGTGATTTCCGTCGTTTAAATATAGTGTCAATCGAAGTGTGTATCACTGACTATTCTTTATGTTAAATGCACGTATTTCTATGCAAGAATCATTGTCCCACCAATGATCCACACACTCCTTGTTGGTTGCTAAGTTTCCTACTTAAAACATCTCGGTCTGCAAGTAGTTGTAGGGTGAAGTTAATAAGTACCACAAACAGCTTATGATAACAACCCAATCCATATTCTTATCACTCAAATATGTATTGATACGACTGAGAGTGAAATAGAGAGAGCAAATCGGATTTTGGTCAAACGAAGAGCCAAACACATTAGTCTCATACAGCTTCGTCCTTTGCAATCTTACCGTTTTGATACGATATTGGACAGCACCATGGATAGAAAGCTAGAATCTGAGCTTGAACCAGAGCTAGAACCATAGGATGAGCTTGTAGTTGAGGAGTTTGGAGCTGAAAATACCTTGTTTGCACCAAAAGGACCAATGACCAGATACAAAGCTAAGGCGTTCAAGGAGACCATAGGAGGATTACCTTATTGCATTGAAGAGAGCCATTGCTCTTGGTTCTGGTTGAAGAAGTTTATCAAACCTCTCTGGTTTTGGTAAAGATCCAAGGAGATCAATGAATGGGTACATGTTCCATTTGCACTCTTTTACCCTTCTCTTTGGTTTTGTCCCACTGGGTTTTTCAAAGAAAGGTTTTTAATGAGGCAAGTGAATCATGTCCATTAGACCCATTTCATTGATTTAAACATGGCCCAACCCATACTTGAAGACATTTTCGTGGCCATAAGAGAGTGAGGAGCTAGAATTTCGAATTTGAGTTTTGAATTAAGTTTGGTCTTGTTTTGATTTCCTAGGTGTGTTTAATGCTGCTCATGCAGCCTTGTTGCTTTCCCTTTTTAAACTCTTGTACTTCTGATTTTATAATTTATATAGTCTTTTTATCAAAACCTTCTGAAATTTCTAGATCATCTTGTTGGTGTGTAATATCTAGCAAAATCCTTGTTCTCTTTTGGTGTGTAATATCCTGAAGAGATCAAGAGGTGAATCAAGAGCCATTCTGCAGCTCTTGTGTGACCATTCGATCCACAACCCTTGTCAGTGAATCAATGAGATTCTGTTTCATTGCAGCAAGGCTTATCCCCATTCCCAACTCTCAAGTGACGATTCTAGGCTTGATCCTACCAAGTGGTTTCTGAGATTGATGTCCTTGGCCAAGATCGTATCATGTGGTATCAGAGCAACATTTGAGATTTGGGTAGTTTCTGATCCTTCATCTTTCTCATTTATTCATCTTCTGTCTTATGCAACACTTGTTGAAATTGACATCTAGGTTGAGATTATCTAGATCTGTCCATTTTTTTCAATTGTTGTCTTCATCTTATTGTCTGTTCATCTTCTGATTTCGAATTTGCATTAAGTTTTGGATTGTTTGTTTGTTTCTAATTGTTTAATCCATTGCATAAACCATTTCTAATCATCCATTTCAATCATGTGTTGTCTGCATCAGTTCATCATTCGAAAATTGACCCTTCATCTTCTGATCAGATCTGCATAAATCTGTTTGAATCTGATAGTTTTCGAGTTGTTACATACTGTTCTGCAACCATTTAGCCTCATCTTTTGCATGTTTAGGATTGTTTGCATCATTTTTAACATTCTGAACTTGTCCCTTCATCTTCTGTTACAGATTTTTCATCTCAGAATTGGAGTTTGTTTGTTTCAGATTGTTTCATTCTGTTTCTGCATCAATTTCGAATCATCCTTATCATTTCTTTTGATAATAACCTGTTCTATCACCATCTAGTATTGTTAGACATGTTCTGCATCTCATATTTTTAATTTTTGTTCTGCAATTGTCCATTCATTTTCTGTTCTGCATTGATCTGATCATTGTTTGGTGATTTTGCATTTTAATTGATTCTGTTATGGACTGCACTTTTACTTCTGTTTAGAACTAGTTACTGGTGGAGCTTGTATTACTTGTTTCAGGATGTCTGAAGAAGAGGAGAAAGAATTCAGTAGCAGGAGGAGCCAAAAACTCATGATGGAAGCCTTCACAAATAAAATGTCAAAGCTGATGAATGATAAGTTTGCAACTATGAAGCAGGAGCTAAAGCTGAACCGATCAACTAGAGAGAATCTGTTCTACACAAGGTGTCATGTACAAGGCAAGGTATGCAGCCTAAAAATCGATCAAGGAGCCAAGTCCAATGTGGTTAGTGAATATATGGTCAAGAAGCTAGGGCTGAAAGTGAAGAAGCACCCATGGCTTGATGATAAGTACAACTTAAGAGTGACCCGCCAAGTGAAGATTTCTATAGCCATTGGAAAGTATGTAGACGAGATTGTGTGTGATGTCCAACCAATGGAAACTTGTCACATCCTTCTTGGAAAGCCATGGCAGAATGAGCATGGACCAACCCATGATGGTCACAAAAACCGATATTCATTTGAGCATCAAGGAAAGAAGATCATTCTGGTTTCAATGACCCCTCACGAGATTCATCAAGATCAGATGTATGTTCAGCAAAAGGTCAACCAGTTTGTAAGTGAATCTTTAAACCCTCATCACCTAAAAGAAAAGGAAGTTCTTATGATTGAATCTAAAGAAAATCCTATGAGTTTGTTTAACCTTGCACCAGAGCTGCTATCTCCGAGTGAGAAGTCTCTTGTTTTTCAGGATTGCAAGGACATGATCCAAGGAGCATCACCAAAGGAGTTACCCCCCATCTGTGGTGAAGAAAATCAACTCAAAACTTGTCAAAACGATAATGGTGAAGACTTTGAACCAGGGCCACCATATTATGCTCAAGACAAACCCAACTGCAAAAGTTTGAATGAAGAAAGAAGAGATTCCAAATCTGATCATAGAGAGGAATCAAAACATGAAGAAACTAAACCATTTGAGGAAGAACCAAGGGATGACGAGGCTACACCAGAGGTTAAGGAGCTAGTTAAAGTCAAGATTGTGCTAGAGATTCAACTCAACAAAAGCTAAGTAAAAAGGCGATCTCTACACAGTCACTTGCATCCCACGATAAGACAAAGCAATGTAAGTCTTCTGAAACTCTAAATGAACCAACCTGTTATAGATGTCATAAGAGTGGACACTTTGCTGTAATATGTCCATCTAGGCCATTGACGAGAGATACATCTCTAGAACAGGAACCAAAACCTTGTAAAGAAAGTGATAGTCTAGCTCAATTCAGTTTTGAAATTTCCAATTCCTGTTTGAAGCACTTGTCTTTGCCAAAAGGAATTGATGCATGTTTAAAGGAGAATGTGGAAAAAAAATATAAACATGTCAGCTGAGCTAGCAGATCAAGAAGAAGAGTCATATTTAAGCTCACATCAGACACAAGTCCCAAACACCAAGCTATCTAAATCCATTGAACCACATCAAGCAAAGGTAACTAATCACTTGGTTAAATTCGTTTTTAATTATCCAATGGACGTGGTAGTGCACTTGATGTGTTCAAAAGAGCTTGAGAAAGGCTTAGGTACATCAGAGAAACAACCATAACACCATTCACAAGATCACATCCAAGGAGAAGCTAATAAAGAACCACCAATGATGCCAACATTTTCTCTGCTTGTGCATATTATCAAGGGAAGTTTTAACCTTACTTATTCTGTTTTTGAAAATCCAAAATCTAGTGTAATGCACTTGTTCTTGTTTTTGAGTGTTGATTTAGGTACAGGTTCAAAAAGAAAGTGCAAAGGCCGAGAAGTTTTCAATGCAAAACGTTTTGGTTTTGAATTTGAATTGAGATCATGCTCTGTTTTGCTTGAACGTATCATGATGATTAAAGAGAAGCCACCAGACGTTCAACCACCAATCCAAACCCGAGGTAACTATCTAGACTCCCAGAAACGAATGAAACCTAACTTGCTTTCTCTTGTTGCAGATTGTACAGTTTCGAGGTCGAAACTTCTTCAACAGGGAGAGTATGATACGATATTGGACATCACCATGGATAGAAATCTAGAATCTTAGCTTGAACCAGAGCTAGAACCAGAGGATGAGCTTGTAGTTGAGGAGTTTGGAGCTGAAAATACCTTGTTTGCACCAGAAGGACCAATGACCAGATACAAAGCTAAGGCGTTCAAGGAGACCATAGGAGGATTACCTTATTGCATTGAAGAGAGCCATTGCCCTTGGGTCTGGTTGAAGAAGTTTATCAAACCTCCCTGGTTTTGGTAAAGATCCAAGGAGATCAATGAATGGGTACATGTTCCATTTGCACTCTTTTTCCCTTCTCTTTGGTTTTGTCCAACTGGGTTTTCCAAAGAAAGGTTTTTAATGAGGCAAGTGAATCATGTCCATTAGACCCATTTCATTGATTTAAACATGGCCCAGCCCATACTTGAAGACATTTTCGTGGCCATAAGAGAGTGAGGAGCTAGAATTTCGAATTTGAGTTTTGAATTAAGTTTGGTCTTGTTTTGATTTCCTAGGTGTGTTTAATGCTGCTCATGCAGCCTTGTTGCTTTCCCTTTTTAAACTCTTGTACTTCTGATTTTATAACCTATCTAGTCTTTTTATCAAAAACCTTCTGAAATTTCTAGATCATCTTGTTGGTGTGTAATATCCAGCAATATCCTTGTTCTCTTTTGGTGTGTAATATCCTGAAGAGATCAAGAGGTGAATCAAGAGTCATTCCGCAGCTCTTGTGTGACCATTCGATCCACAACCCTTGTCAGTGAATCAGTGAGATTCTGGTTCATTGCAGCAAAGCCTATCCCCATTTCCAACTCTCAAGTGACGATTCTAGGCTTGATCCTACCAAGTGGTTTCTGAGATTGATGTCCTTGGCCAGGATCGTATCACATTTATAGAAAAATATATACATGATCTATATTATAAAATCGGAGAGCTTCTTTCTTTGGGAGTTTGATAGAAAGATGTTTTTTCCTGTGTGTTATCTTGGACCGGATAGTTCCATGGCGAACGGTATCTAAAGGCTGGTAACCAACGTCATCATCCAAAGCCGAATACCCAAACATTTGAGAAGTTGGATCATTGCAAGCCTTGAGAGAGTAGTATACGAAGATGAGATTGTCTTAAAATAGATATTGACATGATAGAAATGTGAATGCTTACACGAAGCAGGCCATCTCTCCGCTAAATCATCGCCTTCGAGCATCAAAACCACTTCAGACATTTTAGGTCGATGTGTTGGAACATATTGTGTACATAGAAAAACCAACTGCAACATATCTCTGATTTCAATCTTAACATAGTTTTTCCCGAGTTCTCAGTCCACTATTTCCTATATTTAATTTATTCATGAAGTTTAATCAGCTAAATACAAAGTTACATCAAACCAAGAAAAAATGTTTATTTTGGTTGATCATATCAAGAAAGTGTGATTATAAGTATCATTGCTTACCCATTCTAGCATAACTCCTTACTGGCTTAAGGATTTACCAAACTCAAGAGCTCTCAATCCAGTTATGAGCTCAAGCAAGAGTATACCAAAGCCAAACAAATCGGTCTTCTCAAAATACTGACCTATGGAGAGATATTCAGGCGCAATGTGGACAACAGTGGGTGACATGAGAATCCTCGTGGTTAAGGAGCTTCGCAAAGCCCAAAATAACCAACAACTGCTTCGAAGCACTCGTCGAAGATATATTAGTTGCCTTGACATCTCTGTGAATGATCTTGGGATCACAGTGCTCGTGTAGATACAACAAACCTGTTACTGCACCAATTGCAATCTTCTTCCTCATGTTACAGTCCAATGCCGGTTTAGCTAAAACACATAGTTTATTTGATATTTCATGGTACATAGAATAGTACCATATATTTGTTATTCACAAAGCCCTTGTTATACAATTCTAAATAAATGATGAACTCCAAAGATTATATATTTGGTAATGAACTTTTTGTGGTTAAGTAAAGAAGCAATTTCAAAAATTAAAAAAAAAATCGTATTTCATAGCATAGAATCAAAAACGTAATAAGTTAAGTGACATAGAAACATTACTAAATCAAACGAAGAAAAATTCCCAAAGAGCAATGGAGAAGAAGCATTTCTTTCCAGCATATCTATCTTCTACTTCTCCGAAGAGTTGGGTCCTCTTTTCTTTCCTAAACGAACAACTGCAAATATCCATCAACGAAAATAAGTCAAATGTATATATGAAATAATGATCTTGCAACTAAGTACTCGAGTAGATTTGGCATTTGATTGTAGAGAGGTGACCAATCAGACATTATCTGCTACCCAACGTGTTGTCATCTATAAACAAAAGTAGAAAACATTCAAACATTTCTGTAGATTATTCCTAATAATACATGAAGTTTCAAGTAATCACAAATCCCAAAATCAATTCAACTGAACAATGTAAGAGTGTCAACAAAGCGCAATCAAAGTATCTAAATTCCAACTCTCATGGGAAATGAATCAGAAAAATTATCGGCGGTAACGAAACCAATCCTGCTTTTGATGGTACGAGTGGTCAAGATCACTTTTTTATTTACTAGTAATATTATCTGGCCTGCCACAGATAAATATAGAAAAAATTAAGAAATGTAATGTGTACTAAGTTCATATCATTTTGTGAACAAATAAATACATTCTCCAATTGTGTAAACATAAAGAAATAAAAAAATCACATGTGCAACAAATGCATACCATTTTTGTGAACAAAAAAATCTGTTTAGCAGCAAACTAATCGATTATGATAAACTGGATCGTATTTTACAGTTTTTCTTCTGCAGTACCTCAAAGTGACATGAGCGTTTAAGGGGTTCAAGAATCTGATTAAAACATAAAATACAAAGCCGACGTACAAAATAAGATATGATTGTTCCATAAGAAATGAAACAAAAGATACAATAGAACTAGGACAATGTCTACTTTTTTTGAAACATTTTTGGTTGTTTTGGTAGATGGAGATGGAATTGTAAGAGCCGACGTACCGTTATCCGCCCCGAAAATGAAGTGGTTGTGTGAAGCAGAGTACTTTGTTCTATCCACCATATAAAATTGCCTGCTCAAAGCACATTTCTCGTTGGATTGGTCAGCTCTGATCCAAATTATATTGGACACAACCCATGACATGATTACTGTCGGTGTTGGATTTCGCACCATGAAATCCGGTCCATTTACAGAACACAAAAGCCCGTTAATAGAAGAAGCCTGATAGGCTCAGAGTTTTAATCCCTATACTAAACTGCAAGTGCACAGCAATATCAATGTAGTATATAGGGTATCGAAATCCACAGAGACTCCGGTATTCAATAGCTCAAGAACATGAATTTAGCTAGGAAGAAAACAATGTAATTGAATTAAAAGAGGTGCGAGAAAGTAAATCAGTAGCAGAGATTAACGGTTGTGAAAGCAAGTAATTAAAAGCGCTAAGTCTAGGGCGTTCTCAGGAAATCAGACAAGCAGACAGTTCATTCAGCAAGGATCTAATTAAGCACAGTTCTAAAACTCAAAACACAGATATAGAATTAACCAAATTCCTTTGCGATAATTCTCTAAGTCTAAGTGCAGCAAACCAAACTTTCGTTTGCGAGAACTAACAGATTAAACTAGCATTAATTCCAGGTTTGATATGTTCACAATTATCCTAAACCAAACTTCCGTTTGCGAATAGTTTAATTGCCTAATTTAATTAGTTCAGATTCCTAAACCCCACTTCCGTGACGTATTTAGCAACCTAAGATCTAGATTCTAATTGATTAGGTTAGAACTAGCTTTAAGCACAATTAAATTGAAGAACAGATATAGTTATTAATCCTTAACTGAATTTGAACAAGTCTAGCAAGTCATGAAATCCTATGTGAGAAACCCTAAACCTAACAAGGAATCTACTCAGACATAGATAATGAAAACATAATCATATGATGAATAAATTGCATAAAAGAATAAGAGTAAAAGGGTTCGAAATCTTCTCCAAATACAGATGAAGTAACAAGTTCAGATCAGCCCCAAAAGCTCTAAAAATCCTCTGCTCTTAATTATGAAAGCGTAATGTAAAAGTGTATAAAGCGTCCCTAATTAAAACACCAAAAACTCTATTATATAGGTCTAATCTCGGCCAGGGGATTCTTTGTAAATATCAGAAACTTCTGGATCAAAGTGCAATATCTTGATTCTTCTAAACCGCCGAGTTTTGGCTCATCTCGCTGATGCATCGACCGTTGCAGGTGTGCAACGATCGACACCTTTCTCTGTTTCAGACAGTGAACTCTATCTCTCGGCCAATCACTCCAAAAATCTCCAAAAAGCTCCATTATCTCCAATTCAGCTCCAAACCTGATTATACCTGTAAAAGACTCTAAAAGAACACAAAAGACACTAAAAACACAACTATATCATGGCCTAAAACTAGTAAAAACCATGATATATCAACTCCCCCACACTTAGCCTTTGCTTGCCCTCAAGCAAAACATAGAACTAAAGCTTGGTGAAGAGGTTTGAAAACTTTCAGAAACTCATTTCATCCTAGAAGCTACAATACTCAGATTCCCCTTAGTAAACCACTGAAAGAATCAATCACAGGATATCAAGACCAACATGTACTTCCCCCACACTTAGCAACTGTCCTAGGTAAACTCCACAATCACATTCAAGCATTCAAATTCTCCCTACTGACTTCTGCAAGTATTTAAGTGCGGTCTCACCTAAGGAGTATCGATCAAAGGGCACATGGATTCTTACCTTATCAGCTCTAGACCACCATACTATCTTTCTCTAGTCCCTTTCTTCTCTTTCCCTTCTTTAACAACTGATTTTTCCCACATTGGGTATCATTTTATTTTTTTATCAGTGTTCTTCCCGTTATGGGGTGTACTTTGGACACATTCCATGGATTGCACAGGAGATAATAGGGGTCTCTACCACTCCTGTGACCACTTCGGAGTTACTAACTCATCCTCAGTTTATTATCTTTTTTTTTTTTTACTTTATAGAAGGGGAGAAGGGAACTAAATAGGATAGGTTGACAGGCTGTGTCAGAACTAACAGGGAATCCGACACAGAGTATACCAAGCCCTTAGGTGAGAAATCTAAGTCAGTATTAAATTGAAGTCAGTAAAAGGATCCTCTGATACTTGAAGTGATGTGGGTGTTCCCAGTAGATTGATATGTGTCTGGGTTTTCTAATAGTCAGAGATAGATCCTGCAACTTCATCCCAATGGTTACTTAAGTTCCTGCAAGTCTTGTAAATTTTCTCAGAAAATCATAGTTTCTTACTTAAACAATTTTGACTCAATAAAACAAATTTTTTTGAAAAACGGACTGACTCTTAAGAAAACAGAAAACAAAAGTCAGTAGCACCTCCCCCACACTTAAGACACACTGTCCCCAGTAGTGTCCAGCGAAGGATCGGTAAAAAGAAAGAAAAATTGTTAAAGTTCTGTTGAGTTCTGTCGGGTTTACCTCTGTCGCTCATGCATCGATCGTTGCACTAAGTGCATCGACCGTTACTTGGCGATTTTCGTGTATGGTCGATCGTTGCTCAAGAGCGCAACGATCGCTGCAATGCGATTCCTTTCGTGTTGTGACGATCGACACAGAAGTGCGTCGATCGTTGCACTGCGATTTATCCGAGACCTGCAAACATAACTGCACCAAAAACAAAAACAAACGTAAAATCCTAACAAAAACACCAAAAATTAAGTATAAAAACACCAGTACCTTTGACCAAAAAAAAAAAAAAAACACCAGTACCTAATGGTGGGTTGCCTCCCACCCAGCGCTTGTTTAAGGTCAATAGCTTGACCGGACGGATGGGAATTTTCAAGTACCAGGAGGTCCTGACAGAGACTTTTTCTGTCTCTGTTCAAGTCTCCTCATCCAAGGTAGCGAGTAGGTTGTTGCGGAATGCTCATGTCCAAAAGAAAGGATGGAGTGAAATGTGCTCCAGGATCTATAACCATAGTATTATCCGGCTGCTCAAAAGCTGTGTCCCTTATGGTGAATGTCTGCCCATCTATCAGTGGCTTTCGCAGCTTATCCATCTCATAGTGCAGCGGTTCATCTCCCAGATGGAGGTCTATCAAGCTGTTCCTAACATCAATCAACGCTCCTGCTGTAGCCAAAAAGGGTCTCCCAAGCAATAATGCTTCATCCGGATCACAGTCATATCTCAGCACAAAGAAGTCTGTTGGAACTAAGTAGTTTCCAACTCTCACCGGAATGTCCATAAGGAGTCCTTCAGGAACTCGTATGGACTGATCAGCTAGGATAAGAGAAGTCCTAGTAGGAGTAAAATCCAGCATCCCCAGCTTCTCTACCACAGAGTATGGCATTAAACTTCCAGCAGCTCCTAAATCACACAGAGAACGCCTAAAGCTATCCTCAAAGATAGAACAATCCATCACAAAGACTCCAGGATCAGGCAGCTTCTTCGGGACCTTAGTTAGCAGAACATCACTAATATGCTGAGGAACTATTATCACCCAGTCTTTCAGATCATCATTGATATATCATGGTTTTTACTTGTTTTAGGCCATGATATAGATGTGTTTTAGTGTCTTTTGTCTTTGTTTAGAGTCTTTTACAGGTATAATCAGGTTGGGAGCTAAATTGGAGATTATGGAGCATTTTGGAGATTTTTGGAGTGATTGGCCGAGAGATAGAGTTCACTGTCCGAGACAGAGAAAGGTGTCGATCGTTGCACTCTAGCAACGATCGTTGCACCAGCGAGATGGGCCAAAAACTCGGCGGTTTAGAAGAATCAAGATATTGCACTTTGATCCAGAAGTTCCTGATATTTACAAAGAAGCCCCTGGCCGAGATTATGCCTATATAATAGAGTTTTTAGAGTTTTTATTAGATACAACTTCATAATTAAGAGCAGAGGATTTTTAGAGCTTTTGGGGCTGATCTGAACCTAATTCATCATCTGTATTTGGAGAAGATTTCGAACCCCTTTTACTCTTATTCTTTTATGCAATTTACTTATCATATGATCATGATTTCATTATCTATGTCTGAGTAGATTCCTAGTTAGACTTAGGGTTTCTCACATAGGATTTCATGACTTGCTAGACTTGTTCAATTTCAGTTAAGGATTCAAACTATATCTGTTCTTCAATTTAATTGTGCTTAAAGCTAGTTCTAACCTGATCAATTAGAATCTAGATCTTAGGTTGCTAAATACGTCACGGAAGTGGGGTTTAGGAATCTGAACTAATTAAATTGGGCAATTAAACTTTGCGCAAACGAAAGTTTGGTTTAGGATAATTGTGAACATATCAAACTTGAGCTTATTGCTAGTTTAATCTGTTAGTTCTCGCAAACGGAAGTTTGGTTTGCTGCACTTAGACTTAGAGAATTATCGCAAAGGAATTTGGTTAATTCTATATCTGTGTTTTGAGTTCTAGAACTGCGCTTAATTAGATCCTTGCTGAATGAACTGTCTGCTAGTCTGATTTCCTGAGAATACCCTAGGTTTGACGCTTTTAATTACTTGCTTTCTCAACCAATAATCTCTGCTACTGATTTACTTTCTTGCACTACTTTCAATACAATCACATTGCTTATTTCTAGTATTCATTCCCTACGGTTTGATTCTCTTGAGACCAAGTGTCCCTGTGGATTCGATAACCCTATATACTACTTTGACATTGCTGTACACTTGCAGTTTAGTATAGGGATTAATTCTTGACCTATCAAGTTTTTGGCGCCGTTGCCGGGGACTCTTTTGAGTCTTCGATAGGACCGAACTTAGGGTTTTTACTAGAAATTTTTCGTTTTTCGTTTTTATTTTATTTATTTTATTTTGCTGATTTTTCTCTGTTTCTCTCTGTCGCAGGTACGAATTTCGCCTTGCATCGATCGGTGCACCCTTGCGTCGATCGTTGCTAAGCGATTTGAGATTGAATCGATCGTTGCACTGATAGCATCGATCGTTGCTGGACGATTACAGACAGTTTATGCCAACGCAGAACACTCGAAGTAATCCGAACTCGAGCTTAGTTAATCTCAATCTAGAGGAACTTGGACGTCTAGAGAGGACTATTAGAAGAGAAAAGAGAGAGAGAATGGTACAAGAACGCTTGATCTTGATACCAGATGCTGATGGAATCCTGAGGGATCCAGAGAACAATCCTTACAATGCTGCTGGGCAAAGGATTGATGCTGAGGGACGAGTGATCCCTGATGAAGTTGAGCCAGAAGGCCGGATGGTAGTTCATGAGAGGACACTAGCTGATTACAATAGACCTGATGAGTTTCATGCAAACCGAGCAGCTCTAGTGCTTCCTGCTTTCGAAAGGAATGATTTTGAGGTAAAAACTATCTACTACCAACTAATGAGGCAGATTGGTTTTCATGGTCTTCAATCAGAGCAGCCTATGGATCACATTGACAAGTTTGAGGACATAGTCACTGGCATGAAGTATGAAGGAGTATGCCCGGACTATCTGTTCCTTAAGCTATTTCCGCACAGTCTTGCTGGAGACGCTAGTGCATGGCTGAGACAACTGGCACCTGGTCAGTATACTACTTGGACAGCCTTAAAGAGTGAGTTCCTGCGTCACTTCTACGACGCTGCGCGCTCAGATCAGTCGAGACAGGACATACTCACTTTTTCCCAAGGACCTGTGGAGCCTTTGACAACCGCATGGATGAGATTTAAGCAGTATCAGCGTGATTGTCCACACCATGGATTCACAGAAGTACAGCTGATTGGTATTTTCTTCAGAGGAATAGATCTCCCTTATCAGACTGCTTTGGATAATTCCAGTGATGCAAATTTCAATACCAGGACTCCTACACAAGCTAAGCAGTTGATAGAGAACCTGGTTGGCAGCTACAGTTGCAAGTCTATGGATGAGATGAGGAAGAAATCTGGTGTAAGTACAGAGGACCCTAACATGACTGAGATTAGATCTAGGCTGGACACAGTTTACAATCTCTTGACAAGTAAGAAAGATGTCCACCTTGCCCAAAATGTAGATGTAATTCAGACTGAGGAGGACACTCAGGAAGAAGAAGTGAATTACATGGGAGGTTCTGGTTTCCAAGGCAATAGATTTAGAAATCAGCAGGGAAACAGATTTTCAAATGGAGTTCAGCAAAGTGGTTTTAAGAAAGCCAATGAGCCTGATAGTAAGATAGAGATGATGCTAAGACAGCTGATGGAGAATCAGACTAAGTACGCAGCAGATTCTGACGCAAAGATGGATACCATCTACAGGGAGCTGAATGGGAAGTTTGAAGGTTTGAACACGCACATAAAAGAGCTTGATGCAAGAGTTGCAAGAACTGCTGGGCATGCTCAAAGGGAAGAGGGATATCTCCCGGGAAGAACTGATGCCAATCCTAAGTACCAATGCAATGCCGTGACATTAAGAAGTGGTAAGGAGCTGTCATCTGGCCAGGGAAAGCAGTTAAGCGTTGAGGAACTCGTAGAAATTGAAGAGTTGGAAGATGAGATACGCGGTATTCGCCGCGCATCGATCGATGCATCCAAGCAACGATCGTTGCCAAGCGAAACCAAAGAACCGGAGATCGTAACGAAGTCGCCTAGCATCGATCGGTGCAACAAGGGCAACGATCGACACAAGGTAACTACAGAAAGTTCGGATGCTGAAAACCCAAAACAACCGGCTGAAAGGTTATACAAGCCTAAGATACCTTATCCCAAGAATCCCAGAAAAGCTAGGAATGATAGGCAATATGCAAAATGGAAGGAGTTCATAAAAAAGGTGAAGGTTGAAGTACCTTTGTTGGATTCTATTGAAACCTCCCCCATGATGAAGAGATGCCTTAAGGATGCAATTTCTGGTAAATGGTCTGACGAAGAAAGTATAATGATGCTCAATGAAGTATGTAGTGCAGTGATTCAAGGTAGAATTCCAGAGAAATTGAAGGATCCAGGCAGCTTCGTATTAGATTGTGCCATCTACAAGGAGAGGTTCGAAAGATCCCTATGTGATCTTGGCTCTAGTGTAAATCTGATGCCTCTCTCGGTTGCTAAAAGACTAGGGATGGCAGACTTTATACCAACTAGGATATCACTAGTTTTGGCAGACCGATCAGTCAGGATTCCTGAAGGAGTAATAGAGGATGTGCCTATAACTGTTGGCAAGTGTGTGATCCCAACTGACTTTGTGGTTCTACAATATGGGCAGGAGCCAAAAGACCCATTAATTCTAGGCAGGTCTTTCTTAGCAACAGCTGGTGCAATGATTGACTGTCAAGGAGGTAAGATAATTCTGAATGTGGGTGATCTGAAGATGAGTTTTGACATGAACAAGCTGGTAAAGAGACCAACCATTGACGGGCAGACCTTCTATGTGGACACATTGGGTGATTTGGCTGCAGAGTACTTCCATCAATCACATGCTGAGGACCCACTAGAAAGAGCCTTACTGAGTTCTATTTTGGAGTTGGAGTACCTACAGGACGAGCCTGCAATGTGCTATACAAGATTGATGGATTCTATCGAGGTTGCAATGCAGGTCGAAGTATCTGACGCGGGACTGCAACGATCGATACCAACTAAGCAACGATCGTTGCAAGACGACCTCGACTGGGCAGAAGAAAAGGCTCCGAAAATAGATCTGAAACAACTTCCATCCGGGTTAAGGTACGCATTTCTTGGACCAAATTCAACTTATCCAGTGATTGTCAACGCTAGTTTGAACAACGCAGAGCTCACTTTACTGCTAAGCAAGCTGCGCAAGCATCGCAAAGCTCTTGGCTATTCCCTTAATGACATTTCAGGTATCTCACCAGAGCTGTGCATGCATCGGATACATCTCGAGGATGAGTCCAAGACATCAATCGAACATCAGAGGAGACTTAATCCTAATCTGCAGGAAGTAGTCAAAAAGGAGATTATGAAACTCCTGGATGCTGGGATCATCTATCCTATTTCAGACAGTGATTGGGTAAGTCCAGTCCATGTAGTACCTAAGAAAGGTGGAGTTACAGTTGTTAAGAATGAGAAGAACGAGCTGATACCTACTAGGACTGTGACGGGACACAGGATGTGCATCGACTACAGGAAACTGAATGCTGCGACTAGAAAAGATCACTTCCCCCTACCTTTTATTGATCAGATGCTCGAAAGGTTAGCAAATCATCCTTACTACTGCTTTTTAGATGGATACTCAGGTTTCTTTCAGATCCCCATCCATCCAGAGGATCAAGGAAATACCACTTTCACTTGTCCATATGGGACATTCGCCTACCGTAGGATGCCCTTTGGACTCTGCAATGCACCAGCCACTTTCCAGAGATGCATGATGTCCATATTCACAGATATGATTGAGGATTTTATGGAAGTATTCATGGATGATTTCTCAGTATATGGATCATCCTATAATGAATGCTTAGATAATCTGTGTAAGGTTTTGAAGAGATGTGAAGAGAAGCACTTAGTTCTTAACTGGGAGAAATGTCATTTCATGGTCAGAGATGGCATTGTACTAGGACACAAAGTGTCAGAGGCTGGAATAGAAGTAGACCGCGCCAAGATCGAGGTAATGACGAACCTGCAGGCACCTGATTCTGTTAAGTCTATTAGAAGCTTTCTTGGACATGCTGGTTTCTATAGACGGTTCATCAAGGATTTCAGTAAGATTGCTAGGCCATTAACTGCTTTGCTGTGTAAAGACACCAAGTTTGAGTTCACTGCAGATTGTCAAACCGCATTTGAACAGATCAAGCAGGCCTTAGTAAGCGCTCCCATAGTGCAGCCACCAGATTGGGATTTGCCTTTCGAAGTAATGTGTGATGCAAGTGACTATGCTGTAGGAGCTGTTCTTGGACAAAGGAAAAATAGAAAGCTTCATGCTATCTATTATGCCAGTAGGACACTGGATGATGCACAAAGGAACTATGCCACTACAGAGAAGGAGCTGTTAGCAGTTGTCTTTGCATTTGAGAAATTTCGCTCTTATCTTGTTGGCTCCAAGGTGATTGTACACACTGATCATTCAGCCCTGAAGTATCTGATGCAGAAGAAGGATGCTAAGCCAAGACTGTTGAGATGGATCTTGTTGCTCCAGGAATTTGATATTGAAGTAAGAGATAAGAAAGGAGTTGAGAATGGAGTTGCTGATCATCTTTCTAGGATGCTGATAGAAGACGACGTGCCAATCAATGACTATTTGCCTGAGGAAAACGTCAATATGGTTGGGACAATCTGTGAGACAGATTTGGACAGAGATCTGCAAAACTGTCGGATTAATCGCATTGCGTCGATCGATGCAACATCAGCATCGATCGATGCATCTATCAGGGCGGTAGCGATCGATACATCTGGCTGTGACGATCGTTGCAGCGCGAACACAGACCCAGAGACTTTTACGGTACGGATTGGAAAACATGAGTTTGAGATTTATGCTGTCTCAACAAATGATCAACCATGGTATGCAGACATAGCCAATTATCTAGCTGCAGAGGCTGAACCAGATAATCTAAAAGGATATGAGAAGAAGAGGTTTTTCAGAGAACTTAGGAGGTACTATTGGGATGAACCTTACCTCTATAAGCACTGTTCGGATGGCCTTTATAGGAGATGTGTTGCTGAATCAGAGGTTCAAGATATCCTGTTCCACTGCCACGGATCAGATTACGCAGGACATTTTGCTACTTTTAAAACTGTATCTAAGGTTTTGCAGGCAGGTTTCTGGTGGCCTACAATGTTCGCTGATACTCACTCTTTTATTTCTCATTGTGATGCCTGCCAAAGGAGAGGGAAAATCAGCAGAAAGCATGAGATGCCTCAGAATTTCATTCTTGAGGTTGAGGTTTTTGATTGCTGGGGCATAGATTTTATGGGTCCCTTTCCCACATCTTTTGGGAATAAGTTCATATTGGTTGCTGTGGATTATGTATCTAAGTGGGTAGAAGCAATAGCTAGTCCAACCAATGATTCTTCAGTAGTTATTAAGCTGTTCAAATCCATTATATTCCCTAGATTTGGAGTACCCAGGATAGTAATTAGTGATGGAGGGTCTCACTTTATTAATAAGGTATTTGAGAAGCTCTTGAAGAAGCATGGGGTGCATCATCGAGTTGCTACTCCTTATCACCCACAGACTAGTGGACAGGTAGAAGTTTCCAACAGACAAATCAAGGAGATCTTGGAGAAAACAGTTGGGAAGACAAGAAAAGATTGGGCAGCTAAGCTTGATGATGCTTTATGGGCCTACAGGACTGCATTCAAAACACCATTAGGGACTACTCCATTTCACTTGTTGTATGGAAAAGCATGCCATCTGCCTGTGGAACTTGAGCACAAAGCAGCATGGGCTGTGAAGCAGATGAACTTTGACCTTAAATCAGCTGCAGAAAGAAGGCTGATACAGCTTAATGAGTTGGATGAGATTAGACATCTTGCCTATGAGAACTCAAAGCTGTACAAGGAGAGGACAAAGGCTTATCATGATAAAAAGATTGTTTCTAGACGGTTTGAGCCTAATGATCAGGTACTTCTATACAATTCTCGCTTGCATTTGTTTCCAGGAAAGCTGAAATCAAGATGGTCCGGTCCTTACAAAATAAAAGAAGTGCGTCCATATGGAGCTGTCATACTAATAGGTAAGGAAGGTAATGAGTTTGCTGTGAATGGGCAGAGGGTAAAACACTATTGGGCTAAGGCCGAGATTCCCAGAGGACAGATTTTGCCTCTGGATGCTGCACCCTCAACTTGAAAAACCTTGCGCGTCCGGTCAAGCTATTGACCTTAAACAAGCGCTGGGTGGGAGGCAACCCACCATTAGGTACTGGTGTTTTTCTTTTTAATTTTTGGTGTTTTTGTTAGGATTTTACGTTTGTTTTTGTTTCTGGTGCAGTCATGTTTGCAGGTCTCGGATTAAATCGCAGTGCAGCGATCGATGCATTTCTGCATCGATCGTCACAACACGAAAGGAATCGCATTGCAGCGATCGTTGCGGTCCTGAGCAACGATCGACCATACACGAAAGTTGCCAAGTAACGGTCGATGCATCTAATGTACCGATCGATGCTGTGCGACAGAGGTAACCCGACAGACATAAACTCACCTTTTCAATTTATTTTATTTTCTTTTTACCGATCCTTCGCTGGACACTACTGGGGACAGTGTGTCTTAAGTGTGGGGGAGGTGCTACTGACGTTTATCTTTCTGTTTTCTTAAGAGTCAGTCCGTTTTTCAAAATTTTTTGTTTTATTGAGTCAAAATTGTTTAAGTAAGAAACCATGATTTTCGGAGGAGATTTACAAAACTTGCAGGAACTTAAGTAACCATTGGGATGAAGTTGCAGGATCTATCTCTGACTATTAGAAAACCCCATCACAGATCAACCTACTGGGAACACCCACATCACTTCAGGTATCAGAGGATCTTTTACTGACTTCACCCCTAATACTGACTTAGATTTCTCACCTAAGGGCTTGGTATACTTTATGTCGGATTCCCTGTTAGTTCTGACACAGCCTGTAAACCTGTCCTATTTAGTTCCCTTCTCCCCTTCTATAAAGTAAAAAAAAAAAAAAAAAAATAATAAACTGAGGATGAGTTAGTAACTCCGAAGTGGTCATGAGAGTGGTAGCAAACACTATTATCTCTCATGTGATCCATGGAATGTGTCCAAAGTATACCCCATAACGGGAAGAACACTGATAAAAAAAATAAAATGATACCCAGTGGGGAAAAATCAGTTGTTAAAGAAGGGAAAGAGAAGAAAGGGACTAGAGAAAGATAGTATGGTGGTCTAGAGCTGATTAGGTAAGAATCCATGTGCCTTTAGATCGATACTCCTTAGGTGAGACCGCACTTAAATACTTGCAGAAGTCAGTAGGGAGAATTTGAATGCTTGAATGTGATTGTGGAGTTTACCTAGGACAGTTGCTAAGTGTGGGGGAAGTACATGTTGGTCTTGATATCCTGTGATTGATTCTTTCAGTGGTTTACTAAGGGGAATCTGAGTATTGTAGCTTCTAAGATGAAATGAGTTTCTGAAGAGTTTTCAAACCTCTTCACCATGTTTTAGTTCTATGTTTTGCTTGAGGGCAAGCAAAGGCTAAGTGTGGGGGAGTTGATATATCATGGTTTTTACTAGTTTTAGGCCATGATATAGATGTGTTTTAGTGTCTTTTGTCTTTGTTTAGAGTCTTTTACAGGTATAATCAGGTTGGGAGCTAAATTGGAGATTATGGAGCATTTTGGAGATTTTTGGAGTGATTGGCCGAGAGATAGAGTTCACTGTCCGAGACAGAGAAAGGTGTCGATCGTTTCACTCTAGCAACGATCGTTGCACCAGCGAGATGGGCCAAAAACTCGGCGGTTTAGAAGAATCAAGATATTGCACTTTGATCCAGAAGTTCCTGATATTTACAAAGAAGCCCCTGGCCGAGATTATGCCTATATAATAGAGTTTTTAGAGTTTTTATTAGATACAACTTCATAATTAAGAGCAGAGGATTTTTAGAGCTTTTGGGGCTGATCTGAACCTAATTCATCATCTGTATTTGGAGAAGATTTCGAACCCCTTTTACTCTTATTCTTTTATGCAATTTACTTATCATATGATCATGATTTCATTATCTATGTCTGAGTAGATTCCTAGTTAGACTTAGGGTTTCTCACATAGGATTTCATGACTTGCTAGACTTGTTCAATTTCAGTTAAGGATTCAAACTATATCTGTTCTTCAATTTAATTGTGCTTAAAGCTAGTTCTAACCTGATCAATTAGAATCTAGATCTTAGGTTGCTAAATACGTCACGGAAGTGGGGTTTAGGAATCTGAACTAATTAAATTGGGCAATTAAACTTTGCGCAAACGAAAGTTTGGTTTAGGATAATTGTGAACATATCAAACTTGAGCTTATTGCTAGTTTAATCTGTTAGTTCTCGCAAACGGAAGTTTGGTTTGCTGCACTTAGACTTAGAGAATTATCGCAAAGGAATTTGGTTAATTCTATATCTGTGTTTTGAGTTCTAGAACTGCGCTTAATTAGATCCTTGCTGAATGAACTGTCTGCTAGTCTGATTTCCTGAGAATACCCTAGGTTTGACGCTTTTAATTACTTGCTTTCTCAACCAATAATCTCTGCTACTGATTTACTTTCTTGCACTACTTTCAATACAATCACATTGCTTATTTCTAGTATTCATTCCCTACGGTTTGATTCTCTTGAGACCAAGTGTCCCTGTGGATTCGATAACCCTATATACTACTTTGACATTGCTGTACACTTGCAGTTTAGTATAGGGATTAATTCTTGACCTATCAATCATCCAGAGGCAACATCTTGTTTAAGTACCTCTGCACACAAGGATGATAAGGTGGATCATCAGAAGTTGGAATTTCTTCCAATTCTTCACCAATCTCCTCTAGCTTCTTAAGCTCTTCAATCTCTTGCCTAATTACTTCAGACACTGAGGAGTGTTGTCTAAAAATCTGTTCGTAGATCTCCTGTTGAGTAATCTTAGAGGCTCCATTGAATAGGCGATCAAGCTCCAAGTCAGCATCTATGCCATCATCATCCGACAGATCTGTCTGTTCACGCCCTGCAACGACCGACACTAAAGGTGTGTCGATCGTTGCCATCCCGACTGGTGTATCGATCGGCACAGATGTTGCATCGATCGACGCACTGCAGCAGATTTCACCCGAGAGTTTTTCACAAATATCCGAAAATTCTTGTTCTGTCACCAACTCAGCTGTACTTAGCTCAAATCTTTCACCTAGGTGAGATCCATCATTATTGTACACAGACCAGACCTTAACATGAGTGTCTGCCACTCCTTTTCCCTTCAGTGAGCTGGACATCTGGTTCACCTGAGTGTCCAACTGCTTCATGTGAGTGCTCAGAGACTCAAACTTCCCATTGAGGTCTTCATAGACAGCGTCCAACTTCTTGTTGCAGTCCACAGAAATCTTGGTCTGACTCTCAATCAGTTGTTCCATCATAGCCTCCATTTTGCTCTCATGGGCCGTAGGTGCAGGAGGAGTCTGATAGGATGTAGATCCATAGGTTCTCCGAGTACCTTGTCCATAGGTCTTCTGAAAACCACCAGTCTGTCCTCCATTGGAGAATCTGTTCCCCTGTTGATTACTAAATCTATTACCTTGGAAACCAGAACCTCCTATGAAATTCACATCTTCTTCCTGAGTGTCCTCCTCAGTCTGAATCACCTCTACATCTTGGGAAAAGTGGACAGCTTTCTTACTTGTCAGGAGATTGTAGACTGTGTCCAATCTGGATCTTATATTAGCTATATCAGAATTCTCTACAGTTCCACCAGATTTCTTCCTCCTTTCATCCATTGTCTTGCAACTGTTGCTGCCAATCAGGTTCTCAATCAACTGCTTAGCTTGTGTAGGAGTTCTGGTGTTGAAATTAGCATTACTGGAATTATCCAGCGCAGTCTGATAAGGGAGATCTATGCCTCTGAAGAAGATACCAATCAGCTGTACTTCTGGGAATCCATGGTGTGGACAGTCACGCTGATACTGCTTAAATCTCATCCAGACAGTCTTCAAGGGCTCCACAGCTCCTTGGGAAAAAGTGAGTATGTCCTGTCTGGACTGATCCGAGCGCGCATCATCATAAAAGTGACGCAGGAACTCACTCTTTAAGGCTGCCCAAGTAGTATACTGACCAGGTGCCAGTTGTCTCAGCCATGCACTAGCGTCTCCAGCAAGACTGTGCGGAAATAGCTTAAGGAACAGATAGTCCGGGCATACTCCTTCATACTTCATGCCAGTGACTATGTCCTCAAACTTGTCAATGTGATCCATAGGCTGCTCTGCTTGAAGACCATGAAAAGCAATCTGCCTCATCAGCTGGTAGTAGATGGTCTTTACCTCAAAATCATTCCTCTCAAAAGCAGGAAGCACTAGAGCTGCTCGGTTTGCATGAAACTCATCAGGTCTGTTGTAGTCAGCTAGTGTCCTCTCATGAACCACCATCTCTCTACCTTGGGCCCGTTCCTGACCCTGGTTTTGGTTCTGCTCTTGTTGCTCAGGAGGGTCAGGGATCACTCGTCCATCAGCATCAATCCTCTGCCCAGCAGCATTGTAAGGATTGTTTTCCGGATCCCTCAGGACACCTTCAGCATCTCGTATCAAGATCAGACGTTCTCGTACCATTCTCTCTCTCTTTTCTCTTCTGATAGTCCTTTCTAGACGTCCAAGTTCCTCTAGTCCGAGATTAAGCAAGCTCGAGTTCGGATTACTTCTAGTTTTCTGCGTTGGCATAAACTGTCTGTAATCGTCCAGCAACGATCGATGCTATCAGTGCAACGATCGGTTCAATCTCAAATCGCCTAGTGTCGAACGATGCAAGGGCGCAACGATCGACGCAGTGCGAAATTGGTACCTGCGACAGAGAGAAAAACCGAGAAAGTCAGTAACTAAATAAAATAAAATAACAAAAACGAAAACAAAAAGAAAAATCCTAGTAAAACCCTAAGCTCGAAGCTATCGAAGACTCAAAGAGTCCCCGGCAACGTCGCCAAAAACTTGATAGGCTCGGAGTTTTAATCCCTATATTAAACTGCAAGTGCACATCAATATCAATGTAGTATATAGGGTATCGAAATCCACAGAGACTCCGGTATTCAATAGCTCAAGAACAGGAATTTAGCTAGGAAGAAAACAATGTAATTGAATTAAAAGAGGTGCGAGAAAGTAAATCAGTAGCAGAGATTAACGGTTGTGAAAGCAAGTAATTAAAAGCGCTAAGTCTAGGGCGTTCTCAGGAAATCAGACAAGCAGACAGTTTATTCAGCAATGATCTAATTAATCACAGTTCTAGAACTCAAAACACAGATATAGAATTAACCAAATTCCTTTGCGATAATTCTCTAAGTCTAAGTGCAGCAAACCAAACTTTCGTTTGCGAGAACTAACAGATTAAACTAGCATTAATTCCAGGTTTGATATGTTCACAATTATCCTAAACCAAACTTCCGTTTGCGAATAGTTTAATTGCCCAATTTAATTAGTTCAGATTCCTAAACCCCACTTCCGTGACGTATTTAGCAACCTAAGATCCAGATTCTAATTGATTAGGTTATAACTAGCTTTAAGCACAATTAAATTGAAGAACAGATATAGTTATGAATCCTTAACTGAATTTGAACAAGTCTAGCAAGTCATGAAATCCTATATGAGAAACCCTAAACCTAACAAGGAATCTACTCAGACATATATAATGAAAACATAATCATATGATGAATAAATTGCATAAAAGAATAAGAGTAAAAGGGTTCGAAATCTTCTCCAAATACAGATGAAGTAACAGGTTCAGATCAGCCCCAAAAGCTCTAAAAATCCTCTGCTCTTAATTATGAAAGCGTAATGTAAAAGTGTATAAAGCGTCCCTAATTAAAACACTAAAAACTCTATTATATAGGTCTAATCTCGGCCAGGGGCTTCTTTGTAAATATCAGGAACTTCTGGATCAAAGTGCAATATCTTGATTCTTCTAAACCGCCGAGTTTTGGCCCATCTCGCTGGTGCATCGACCGTTGC
The DNA here is from genome assembly GCA_030180135.1 of Orychophragmus violaceus. Classification (NCBI taxonomy): domain Eukaryota; kingdom Viridiplantae; phylum Streptophyta; class Magnoliopsida; order Brassicales; family Brassicaceae; genus Orychophragmus; species Orychophragmus violaceus. The sequence continues at coordinate 29,747,762 of CM058234.1, forward strand.
AGGTGTGCAACGATCGACACCTTTCTCTGTTTCAGACAGTGAACTCTATCTCTCGGCCAATCACTCCAAAAATATCCAAAAAGCTCCATTATCTCCAATTCAGCTCCAAACCTGATTATACCTGTAAAAGACTCTAAAAGAACACAAAAGACACTAAAAACACAACTATATCATGGCCTAAAACTAGTAAAAACCATGATATATCAAAGCCCATGAGGTGGAGAAACTAAACAAGGCCTAGTATATACACTGAAACGACGAAGTCGGATCTCAAGGAGTAACGATCTGTCTGAGTTCGAGTTCGACAAAGAATGAGTCATCGACTGTTGCAACAACCTCCGAGAATCCCGGGACGTCGAGGATAATGTAAGCGAGAAGATCGCAAATGACGAGAAGAGATTGAGGCTATAAAAGGAGAAGGAATCATTCAAAGGAGCCACGAAAGAAGGACCTTAGTTTTATAGCTCTAAACACTTCGACCTAAATAGTTCGATCTCTTTTGTATACATCTGACCTGTTTTTTGTATAAATTTTAACTCAGCATTCAATATTTTATAACATCCTTGATTCACAGAAAATCTATATCTTATTTTCTAAAGTCCCAAAACCACATTACAATATAAATCCTTGGTGTGAAATCTTTGAACTCATATTTTGCGCTGTCTGTGGGGACAACCATAGATCTTTCTGTCACAAGAATCGGATACAAGATTCGATAGATCAAGATAAATCTTACTCCACCCGAAAATAATGTCACTCCTCCTCCGGTCGATCGCGATCAAGTGATCGGCATTGTTCCACAGAACACTGCCGGAGTGAGCAGTACCACGGGTCAAACTGACAACGCAGGGGTGGACCCATTCCTAAACCCCGCAGCGTCAGCTCCAACAGACTCCGTCTATCAAACGATAACGACAAGCCAGATCCCGATAACTACCTTGTCAGGGGTCAACGAACCATCAAGGAACTGGGTATGGACCAGATCTGATAACATTCCAACACTTGGAAGCTGATCTGGGACTCAACAATCCGGCTCGCCTCAGACCCCCGGTGTCTCGAGGCAGAACCCGAACGACTTGGCCGAAATTCGCTCGATGCTCAACTTTCTAGTGAATCGAACGCAAAGTAACGAGGCCAACGTCCGAACTCAAGAAATCGCCTGTCGCACTTTGGCTACTCAGCTTGTCGAGCAAGAGCGATGCGTAAATGCTCGTCTCGAGGAACTCGCCAGCGTGAACCATCGGGATCGACCCTTAGGCGATAGGAGACCTCCTTTGAGCCCTCCGCCATGAACTCGCTTAGATTCTTCTCACGTCGCATTGCCGCCGAAAACTTCTAGGTACAATGCTGGGACATCGAATAATGGGTTTTCTCCCACAACGACTTCGACGACAACCCCTATCCCTTTCAGTTCAAGCTCGCTAACCCCAAACTTGATGGGATCCATGGAACGGACGCCTCCCGGTCCGCCACCTCTACCATCAAGGAGTGAGAACAGGCCCAGGTGGCTAGGCGGTTCAGCCTTTGCCTCGAGCACAAGGCCCCCTATCGAGCCTAACTCGACTATGTTCCCTCTACCTCGAACTGAATTTCCTAGATCAACAACGGCCGATGGCCTGAACGATCAAACACACCTCGAACATCAATCGGCGGTTCAACCGCATACACAGTTCGCTCCGTTAGCAACAGATGAACGTGGTATGCTCTGACAATATATCGAACAGGCTAACGCCCAGTTTATGAGTCTGACACCGTTTACCGATCGAATTGCCTTCGCAAGGTTGCGTGAGATTAAGAAAACTAAATTCCCAGAATTTTTGGGAAAGTCATATCCTAAAGCTCACATAAGAGCATTTAGACTAGCGATGTCTAGAGTGTATCTGACGGATGAAGAGAGAGAACCTGCCTTCTGCAGACTCTTTGCCGAAAATCTGTCAGGCTCAGCCTTAGAATGGTTTGTCGGACTGAAAGAAAAATCTATCGACAATTCCACCCAGTTCATGATGGCTTTCCTCAAACAGTACTCTATTTATATCAAAGTCAAAACTACTGAGGCAGCCTTATTCGGTGTATGTCAACGACCTGATGAGACACTTTGTTCGTACATCAATCGATTTAAGGAAATCAAATCCAAAATCGCGAACCCGAACGACGAGGTGGCCATAGAGGCGTTGAGGCGTGAACTGTGGTATTCGACCAATTCTTCAAGGAAATAACGGTCCGCAAACAACAAACTCTTGACGATGCTTTACATCGCGCTTCGGCTTTCGTTCGCCTCGAAGACGAAATGACAACCCTCGGGGAAAAGCATTGAAAAGAAAAAAGCCAATCGAGTTCGCAGAATTCAAATGGCAAAAAGGATTCCCGTATATCTGGAACCGCCAATACGGTTGAAAGCCCGAAGTGCTCTCGTAAGTTTGAGTATGACAAAGACAAGTATTGTGAACATCACAAGAAAAGAGGTCACTCGACAAACGAATGTTACACTCAAGCTAAGCTCAAAGCAAAGAACCGATAATCCGAGCAAACGCAGGAATCTGAAGTTGAGGAGGTAGAACCTCCCAAAAATAAGGAACCTAAGTCGACCAAAGTGTCGAACTCCAAGAAACCATCTCAAAATAAGAGGTAACGATCCAAAAAAGAGGGAACCCCCGAGGCCACACCTCAAGTGTCCCGCAAAAGAGTCGAGGTAATTCTCGGCGAACTAAGCATATGTGGCGTCCCAGAGGGATCGGTTTACACTCCACCTCCCGCTCCGAGGAAGAACCTTAGCTCACGCGTCGGTCTTCCCTGTTGCTGCGGGGGGGGGGGGGGTGTACGGGCTATACCTCCAAAACAAATCGATTTCATATTCGGAGGTTCCAAATTATGCCGGGATTCGGTCAACCCGATCAAATCTCTTCAAAGAAAAGTTGAGACCGATAGACAAGAAAGAACTACCATACAAGGCCCCGATCACGAGATCCTATTCCGTGAAAGCGAGACACTCGAACTCGACAAACCGCATGACGATGCTCTGCTTGTCTGCCTAGTCGTCGGAGATGTTGAGCTCTCCAGGATAATGATTTATACCAGAAGTTCTGTCGACGTCCTATTTTACGACCCGTTCAAAAAGATGGAGTTCGATGATTCAGAGATAGTCGAAGGACGAACTCTGCTAGTAGGATTCGACGGAGAAACGACATACTTTTCAGGCTCTGTCTTTACACCAGTCATCGCTGGTGGGGTTCGAAGAATGACGGAGTTCGTCATTGTAGATCGCCAGGCCCCATACAATGCGATCTTAGGACGGCCGTGGATTTACGACATGAAAGTTGTACTTCGACGTACCACCTATGCGTCAAATTCCCAACTCCCAACGGAGTAAAAACTGTGTACAGTAGTCAAAAATTATCTAGGAGTTGCTACATGACTGGGTATAAATAGATCAAAAGATCCCCCGCATAGCAATTATAGAAACATGAGGAGATCGCCGCAATGCGAACTAAAAGGTCTAATGACCCCAGTCAGCGAGGTCCCCCAAAAGACCTCACGACGTAAGTTTGCAAGACGATGCTCATCCTGAAAAATGCGTCGGTATTGGAGCCGACCTCCCTAACTCTATAAGAGATGAACTGATATCATTCCTCAAGCAGAACGTGGAATCGTTCGCATGGTCCTCGGCTGACATGAAAGGAATCAATATCGATGTGATGAGCCATAAGCTAAACATCGATCCGACCTACAAACCAGTTAGACAAAAACGTCGCAAGCTTGGCCTTGAGAGGGATCAAGCCGTTAACGATCAAGTCGATCAGTTACTGAAAATAGGATCGATCATGGAAGTGAAATACTCTGACTGGCTTGCCAACCCGGTTGTAGTGAAGAAAATGAATGGGAAGTGGAGAGTGTGTGTAGACTTCACCGATCTCAACAAAGCATGTCCAAAGGACATCTTTCCACTCCCGCACATCGACCGGTTGGTAAAGGCCACAGCGGGACACCAGCTTTTGTCCTTCATGGATGCATTCTCGGGATACAATCAACTACGGATGAACCCAGAGGATCAGGAAAAGGCCTCGTTCATAACAGATTGAGGCACCTATTGCTACAAAGTGATGCCTTTTGGCCTCAAAAATGCGGGAGCTACTTACCATTACCTCGTCAACAAGATGTTCGTCGGACTCTTGGGTAGAACCATAAAATTTTACATTGATGATATGTTGGTCAAATCCTCAAAATGCGAGGATAACATAGCCCAGCTAAAAGAATGCTTCCTCATTCTCAATAAGTATGGGATGAAGCTCAACCCCGTGAAATGCACCTTCGACGTCCTATAAGAAGAATTCCTACGCTACCTAGTAACCCAAAGAGGGATCGAAGCGAATCCCAAACAGATCGCCACGTTTTTGGAAACATCATCCCCGAACACAACACGGAAGTCCAAAGACTGACCGTTAAAATCGCAGCGCTAAACCGCTTTATATCGAGGTCGACTGATAAATGTCTTCCTTTCTACCAACTACCCCAGCTCAAAAATTGCGACAATACTTCCAATCTCATTCAATCGTGGAGATGACCTCTCAACCGTTGAGGACGATCCTACACTGTCCCAGCCAATCAGGTTGATTGGTAAAGTGGGCTATCGAACTTAGTGAGTACGATATAGAGTTTAGAACTCCAACTTGCTTAAAAGCACAAGTATTTGCCGATTTTATAATCGAAATACCCCCGACTGTTGAACTCGAGCCATCATCACATAAGATATAGACTCTTCACGTCGACGGCGCTTCCTCTAAACAAGGATCCAAGGTAGGATTCAAACTGGTTTCTCCCACAGGAGAAGTGCTTGAACAGTCTTTCAGACTCGGCTTCGGTGCATCAAATAACAAAGCGGAGTACGAAGCATTAATAGCCGGACTCAGGCTCGCAATAGCAATCGAGGCGCGCAAGGTCGATGCCTTTAGCGACTCCCAACTGATCACAAGCCAATTTCATGGTGACTACGAAGCCAAAGACGAACGGATGGAGGCCTACCTCCACGTCGTTCACAGCCTCGCAGATCAGATCGATTTCTTTGACCTAACTAGTATTCCTCGAGGGGAGAACACGGCGGCCGACGCCTTGGAAGCGCTAGCATTGACCTTCGATCCCAAATTGATAAGGATCATACCAGTCGAAGGAATAAAAAAACCCAGTATAGATGTCGCATTAAAAGCTTTATCTCTCAAAGAGAAAATTTGAAACAACAGATCAACGTCGAAACGATACCCGAAAGGGAAACCAACCCCAACGTTGTCGATGCTGACGATGACATTGATCCCAGGAAGGCCATCTGTGTGGCCAACATCTTGTATGGTCCTACAAAATTAACCTCCGCGGACCCGACCTCACAGGTCGACACCGAAAGAGATTGGAGGAATCCTATCATCCAGTACATCGTTAACAGTGTAACCCCTGCTGACAAATGGGCTGCTAGGAAACTTAAAGCTCAGAGTGCAAGGTAGTACGTAACAGAAGGAAAACTCTTCAAACGAAGTCTTTTCGGACCATACCTCAAATCCCTCAGTGGGAGAGAAACTCTAATAGTAATGAGTCAAGCCCATGAAGTATCTTGCGGAAGTCACTCTGGAGGCCGAGCCTTAGCCGTACGGATTAAGCGCCAAGGTTTCTTCTGGCCAACTATGTCCGCTGAGTGCGAAAAATTCTCGGCGAAGTGCGATAAATGCCAAAGACACGCCCCGATAATCCATCAGCCTTCAGAGAAACTCTCTTCGATCTCCTCGCCATACCCCTTTATGCATTGGGGGATGGATATAGTGGGACCCTTGGTCGCATCAGGAAAGAAAGAGGCCATGCACTTACTGGTCATGACCGATTACTTTACCAAATGGATCGAAGCCGAGTCCTACCAAAAAATCAAAGACGTCCATGTAAAGGAGTTCGTCTGGAAAAACATAATATGTCGTCACGGACTTCCTCATGAGACCGTCACTGATAACGGGTCTCAGTTCATCTCGAACACATTTCAAACGTTCTATAGGAATTGGAATATAAAACTGACATACTCAACATGATATATCATGGTTTTTACAGGTATTCATGTCATGATATAAGTCTTTGTCTAGAGTATTTTGGTTATTTCAAGAGTCTTTTGAGTCATTTACAGGTTAGCATACATTTGGAGTTAATTGGGATTTTTGGAGCATTCTGGAGAGCCTTTTGAGCACTTGTACGTGAAGGAGACTTTAGAGCTGATATTTGGTGTTAGTGTCGATCGACACTGAACTAGTGTTGGTCGACACCCAGTTCGATTGCAAGTTGTACGTAGCGTTTTGGACAAGTCTTGAAGAATTGCAAAAGTTACCAGAAGTTTTACTATTTCAAATTTAACCCCAAAACGTGTTTAGATTATTAATTAGCGTTTTCAGCCACTTGTTAGGCTACGATTTATTCTATCATAGTTTAGGAGATTTTGGGGCTGGTCTTGTACTCGAGAGAGAAGAGATTTCGAACCTCTGTTTTTATTCTTTTGATTTTTTTTTTTGACATCTACTTTGATTATGTCTGTTGTTATGATTGCGATGTCTGAGTAGTTCTCTTGTTAGATTTAGTGATTCTCATTAGGGATTTAATGGAATTATAGATTGATTGATTTATTAGGATTCATCACCTCTAGTTCTTCATCATAGTTGTTCTTAATGCTTAATCTGAATTAGCTACTTGGATTATTGATATCAGAATGATTAGCGCAATGAAAGTTGGTTAATTGATTAGAAAAGAACTTGGTTGAGCAAATTACCTATTCGCAAAGAGATTTGGCTTACGGAATTTGTGAACAAAAGAACCTGAATTAATTGCATGTTTAGAACTCTATAATTCGCAAAGAGATTTGGCTTTCTAGGTTGTTAGACATAGTTAGCATTCACAGCGAGAGTTGGCTTGTTATATATTAGTGATTCTAGTTCTAGAACATCGATATCTGAATCATGTTGATTGGTTAATCTATATTCCTGATTTCCTGAGAACTTACCTAAGTCTAGCGCTTTCTCTTATTGATCTCACACCGTTTACTTTACTTGCTTATTTACTGCTTATTCACTGTCTTGCTTAGCTTAATTCGACTACATATTATCTATCATGTGAAACTTGAGTCTCTGTGGATTCGATACCCTAGATATTACATCGTTCGACACTGTACACTTGCAGTTAGAAAATAGGGATTAAAATATTCTCTATCAAGTTTTTGGCGCCGTTGCCGAGGACTCTTTGAGTTCGCCGATAGATTTTGTACTAGAATTTAGACTAAGTGTTTTATTTTCTTTGTTACTGACATCTTTCTGTCTTGCTTGTCTATGTTGCTGCAGGAAACTACGAACATGAGCGTTTAGTGTCGATCGATATCAACCAGCGTCGATCGACACTCTCCTCGGGAATCAGTTTGATTTCAGTGTATGCCTAGTCGTCACACCAGAAGCAACCCAGACGAGAAGCTTTTGAACCTCAGACTTGAGGAGCTTGCTAGACTAGAGAGAACGAACCGAAACGCTCAGAAATCTGTGAAGATGATGAATCCGAATGTTGTGATTTTGGTTCAAGATGCAGAAGGTGTCCTGAGGGATTTTCATAACGATCCCTACAATAATCAAGGACAGAGAGTTGATGCAGAAGGGAATGTGATCCCTGAAGCTGAGCGACATGTTGTTAATGTTGATGCTGGAGCTCAAGGTGGAAGCGCATGTGGTTAAAGGAAATCCACGAGTTGAAGTACCACCTAATGGTTTTCATGGGAAGAAGCAGTCCCTTGAGACATCCAAGGCTGGAGAGTGTGCACAAGAAGTTGTCAATTACATTGGAGGAACTGGTTTTCAGAAATATGGTACTTTGCAAAGCACTCAAAATCCTTATGTTTTCATTCAGAAGTCTGCATTTCAGAAACCTTTCCAGCAGCAGAACAATTCATTCCCAAGGAACTATGGAGCCTCCTCTTACCAAACACCTCCTGCACCTACACATGAGAGCATATTAGAAGCTATGATGGAGCAACTTCTTGAGGGACAGCAGCAGACCACAATGAGCTTTAACTTGAAGCTTGATGCCCTGTACACTGGTTTAAATGGGAAATTTGAGTCTTTGAACACTCATGTGACGCAGTTAGATACACAAGTGGCTCAGATTTCAAGTTCAGTGAAGGGAAAGAATGCTCAGAACACCCATATTAATGATATCTCGGTTCAGATTGAAGATAGGCTAGATCAGGAACAAAAGTTTGGTTTTAAGGCTGTGGAAATCGTGGATAACAGTCGAAAATCCGAGATTGCAGAATTAGTGTCGGGCAACACATATGAAGAGTGTTGATCGACACTACTTGAAAAGTCCGAGTTCTCGAGTTTTGACGGACCAAAATCAACCGAGATCGACATGGATCTTCTGGCTATAGCCCTCAGCGTCGATCGACATCCAATTAATGTCGGTTGACACCCATCTTCAAAGGAAATTTTGAGATTTCATGAGGAACGTAAATCGACCAATCTCGATTCTAAGGTCGACATTGCTGGAAATTCTGCGACAAAGTAAACAACTACGGAAAGTGTCGACCGACACCACTTCAGCGTCGATCGACACTATGGTCGGGCATAACCAGTTTCATTCAAATCTCGTGTTGTTGCCGAGGAGAAGGTCTACAAGCCTCCTATACCATTCCCCAAAGTTCCTACAAATTCAAAACAGGAGCTGGATGAGGTCAAATGCATTGTAGTGATGGATAAGAAGCTGAATGAGATTCCACTAGATGATGCTTTGCGAATTCACCCTTGTCTGCAGAGATATATGAAGGAAATGATCCCCATGGATGGAGATTTTCAACAAGGGATGGTAATGGTATCTAATCAAGTCAGTTATGTGCTGCTGAATCAGATTCGAGAGAAGCTACCAGATCCAGGTGTCTTTGTGCTAGATTGCTCTATCTTTATGGACAGCTTCAAGCACTCCTTATGTGACTTGGGATATAGTGTGGATCTCATGCCATACTCTGTGGCTGTGAGATTGGGATTGACAGACTTCCAGCAGACTATGATCTCTTTAATCCTAGCTAGCTGACCGATCGAAGAGGGTCCCAGAAGGAGTTCTTGAGGACATCCCTATCAGAGTTGGAAACTACTTGATTCCAACGGACTTTGTAGTGCTGAAATATGATGTTGAACCGGATGATACTCTACTACTTGGCAGATCTTTCTTAGCTACAACTGGAGCAGTGATTGATGTGAGGCACATTCTGATTGATCTCCACCTGGGAGATAATCCTCTGCACTTCAAAATGGATAAGTTGCGAAGTTCTACCATTGATGGTCAAGATTTTAGTGTTGAAGTGGAGCAAGAAGTTCAGATTGGTGAGGCTACATTGTCTTATATTGGAGAAGAGAAGATGGTGGTTCGTCAGGAATCTACTCTAACACCTTCAGAACCTGCAACTGCTCATAAGCAGAAAGCTCCAAACATCAGATCTTCACCAAAGCGAAGGTATGCATCTTCTAAATTTAAACCTCCTAACTTCATTGTTGTGAATGCATAGAAACGCTCTATCCCACCCAAGCTTCGCTCCCGCCCTGGATCTATTCCTTCTTTCCTTGGACGATCTCATGCTGATACTGCTTACAAACCTCCATGGATGATGATACTTTCACAGAGGCACTCTCCGCCTCTGCGAAACCCCCATGAGCCTGATCTCCTACCCATAGTCAAGCTAATGACTAAAAACAAGCGCTGAGTAGGAGACAACCCAATGTTGGGCCAGTTTTCTTTTTATTTTTCGGTTTTCGTTTTTGTTTCTTTGATCTTTGTGGTTTTGGTGTGTCAGAAACGTGATGAATAGGTTGCAGACATTAGTGTCGGTCGACATTCTTTTGTGTCGATCAACACCCAAATCGAAAAGACGGACCAAAATCGAGGATGCTCGATTTGGATCAGGAATGTGTCGACCTAAGCCTAGTGTCGCTCGACACTGGCTGTGTGTCCGACACTCACCCCGCTGGCAGGTAAGGTTTCTGATTTTCTAAATTTTCACTTGATTATACCTTGTTCACCTGAACCCAAGCTTCTATAACACTGCAGAAAATGTTGTTTAAGTGTGGGGGAGGTAGTTTACTGACCACCGTTTGCTTTCTTTTCTTAGAGTCAATCCATTATTTTTGAAATTATTTTATTGAGTCAAAATCAGTTGGAAACAAGGATTTTTTGAGGAAATTTTCACATTCACAGGAGCCTAAGTGACCAATGGACAGACCTGCAGTAGCTATATGACTGTTAGAAAACCACACACGGATCAACCTACCAAGGACACTCATATTAGTTCAGGTATTCAGAGGATCCATCACTAACTTCACCATTAATCTTGACTTAATTTTCTTACCCCGGAGCTTGGTATGCATTAGATCGGACTCCTCTGCCAGTCCTAAAATGTTTGTAAATCTATCTGAGTGTGGTTACCTTCTACTTTACCTTCAAGAAAAGTAAAAAAAAGTAATAAACTGTGGATAAGCTAGTAGCTTCGAAGTGGTAATGGGAGTGGTAGAGACCCCTATTACCTTATGTGCATCCATGAAATGTGTCCAAAGTAAAACCCCAATGAGGGAGAAGCAGCTGATAGAAAAAAAATAAAATGATATCCAAAGGGGAAAAATCAGCTGCTGAAGTGAGAAAAGGGAGAAGAAAGGAACCGGAAGTTGACAGTCTGCAATTAGGGAACAGATGAGTAAGAGTCCATGTGTCCTTTGATTGATACCCCCTCGGTGAGACTGCACTTAATTATTTACAGAAGTTAGTATAGTGAATTTGGATTTCTTTTCTTGATTGTGGAGTTTACTTGGGACAGTCGCTAATTATGGGAGAAGTACATTGTGGTCTTGATCTCTGTAGGCATGTTTTCATGTGGATTACTAAGTGAATGTGGATGTGATGTTCTTATGACGAAATGAGTTTCTGTATTTTCAAACCTCTTTTTAATACTTTGGTTTTCTGTTTGCTTGAGGGCAAGCAAATGCCAAGTGTTGGGGAGTAGATATATCATGGTTTTTACAGGTTTTCATGTCATGATATAAGTCTTTGTCTAGAGTATTTTGGTCATTTCTGGAGTCTTTTGAGTCATTTACAGGTTAACATACGTTTGGAGTTAATTGGGAGTTTTGGAGCATTCTCGAGAGCTTTTTGAGCACTTGTACGTGAAGGAGACTTTAGAGGGTGTTAGTGTCGATCGATACTGAACTAGTGTCGGTCGATACCCAGTTCGATTGCAAGTTGTACGCAGCGTTTTGGACAAGTCTTGAAGAATTGCAAAAGTGACCAAAAGTTTTACTATTTAAAATTTAATCCCAAAACGTGTTTAGATTATTTAAATAGCGTTTTTAGCCACTTGTTAGGCTACGATTTATTCTATCAGAGTTTATTCTTTTGATATTTTTTGATATCTACTATGATCATGTATGTTGTTATGATTGCCATGTCTGAGTAGTTCTCTTGTTAGATTTAGGAATTCTCATTAAGGATTTCATGGAATTATAGATTGATTGATTGATTAGGATTCATCACATCTAGTTCTTCATCTTGGTTGTTCTTAATGCTTAATCTGAATTAGCTACTTGGATTATTGATATCAGAATGATTAGCGCAATGAGAGTTAGTTAATTGAATAGAAAAGAACCTGGTTGAGTAAATTACCTATTCGCTAAGAGATTTGGCTTACGGATTTTGTGAACAAAAGAACCTGAATTAATTGCATGTTTAGAACACTAGAATTCGCAAAGAGATTTGGCTTTCTAGGTTGTTAGACATAGTTAGCATTCACAGCGAGAGTTGGTTTGTTATATATTAGTGATTCTAGTTTTCGAACATCGATATATGAATCATGTTGATTGGTTAATATATATTCCTGATTTCCTGAGAACTTACCTAAGTCTAGCCCTTTCTCTTATTGATCTCACACCGTTTACTTTACTTGCTTATTTACTGCTTATTCACTATCTTCCCTAGCTTAATTTGACTACATATAATCTATCGTGTGAAACTTGAGTCTCTGTGGATTCGATACCCTAGATATTACATCGTTCGACACTGTACGCTTGCAGTTACAGAATAGGGATTAAAATTTGCTCTATCAAGTTTTTGGCACCGTTGCCGGGGACTCTTTGAGTTCGCCCATAGATTTTGTACTAGAATTTAGACTAAGTGTTTTCTTTTCTTTGTTAATGACATCTCTCTGTCTTGCTTGTCTATGTTGCTGCAGGAAACTACGAACATGAGCGTTTAGTGTCGATCGACATCAACCAACGTCGATCGACACTTTCCTCGGGAATCAGTTTGATTTCAGTGTATGCCTAGTCGTCACACCAGAAGCAACCCAGAAGTGAAGCTTTTGAACCTCAGAATTGAGGAGCTTGCTAGACTTGAGAGAACAAACCGGAAAGCTCAGAAATCTGTGAAGATGATGAATCCGAATGCTGTGATTTTGGTTCGAGATGCATAAGGTGTTCTTAGGGATTTACAGAACAATCCCTACAATAATCAAGGTCAGAGAGTTGATGCAGAAGGGAATGTGATCCCTGAAGCTGAGCGACATGTTGTTAATCCTGATGCTGGAGCTCAAGGTGGAGGCGCATGTGGACAAGGAAATCCACGAGTTTAAGTACCACCTAATGCACCTAATCCGCCAGTCCGGAGGACTCTTTCTGGTTTCAACAGACCTGACGAGTTCTATACTAACTGGTCTGCGATTGTACCTCCTCCCATCCAGAGGAATGAATTTGAGATGAACACTTCCTACTACACTCTTGTGGGATAGCATCTCTTCCACGGGTACCCACATGAGCACCATATGGATCATATAGAGGACTTTGAGTCTTTGGTTATTGGAATGAAGCATAATGGAGTGAGCTATGACTTCCTACACTATAAGCTTTTCCCACACTCACTTGGAAGAGAAGCTGAAAATTGGCTGAAGCAGATTCCACCTGGGACTTTGACTACTTGGGATGCAGTTAAGAGGAAGTTTCTTCGACACTTCTATGATGATGCTCGAAGTGATCAGCTGAGAGAAGAACTTCTGACATCCAAGCAGGGACCTACAGAGCCTCTTAAAACCGCATGGGTGAGGTTTAAGATGTACCAGAGAGACTGCCCTCACCATGGTTTCTCTGAAGTTCAGCTGGTGGGCATTTTCTCCAGAGAGACTGCCCTCACCAAAAAATCAAAGACGTCCATGTAAAGGAGTTTGTCTGGCGAAACATAATATGTCGTCATGGCCTTCCTTATGAGATTGTCACTGATAACGGGTCTCAGTTCATCTCGAACACATTTCAAATGTTATGAAGGACTTGGATTATAAAACTGACATACTCAACGCCTCGTTACCCTTAAGGGAACAGACTGGTTGAGGCAGCTAACAAGTCGATCATGAATAATTTAAAGAAAAGGTTCGACGAGTGCAAAACCAGCTGGAGCGATGAACTTCTAGTTGTGCTTTAGGCCTGCAGAACCACGCCTAGAAAATCTACGGGCGAAACGCCCTTCTCATTAGCCTATGGCATCGAGGTCGTAGTTCCCGCGGAAATCCTCGTATCAAGCATTCACAAAACCAAATGTCTGCAAAATGAGGTGCTAAATAACCAAATGATAGCAGACGAGCTTGACCTCGTCGATGAGCAAAGGAACCTCGCATTAGCTCGAATCCAGAATTATCAACAGGCTGCAACTCGCTAATATGATGCCCGGATCAAAACCCAAAGGTTTCAAGTAGGCGAACTCGTCTTGCGAAAAGTGTTCGACCACAAAAAAGAAGAACATCCTGGGAAGTTAGGGGCAAAATGGGAAGGTCCTTACGAGGTCACTGACATCGTTCGAGAAGGGTTCTATCAGCTCAAGTCTGTAGATACCTAGAAGCATGAACTACGACCTTGGAACATCATCAACCTCAAAAAATACTTCCACTAGGAAACTCAAAATCGAACTACATTAAGGCTTGATCCCTTGAAAGGGTACGTAGGCAGCTCGGCACCTAGCGCAGCCACCCTCAATATCCAACATACGCAGAATTTCCAGTCTGACGCAGAGAAGGAGACATCGCTTAAAGCCTAACATGCTCAAGCTCATCAATCTATCAAGGTCATCAAATATCATTTCATGTCAAACTTCGTCTTATTCAAATGTATTTTCGATGTCGTCTCCTTATCTTTTCGACCTCAAAACCGCCTTTTTCATTGCGATCTCAGAACGATCCTTTTTGCGACCTTCAAATGGTCCCATTTATTGCGATCTCAACGATCCTTATCTTTACGACCTCAAAATGGTTCATTTATTGCGATCTCATAACGATCCAATCATCAAAGCGACCTCTAAACGGTTCACCTTTCGCGACCTCAAAATGGTCCATTTATTGCGATCTCACACCGATCCAATCATCAAAGCGACCTCTAAACGGTCCACCTTTCACGATATCAAAATGTTCCATTTATTGCAATATCACACCGATCCAATCATAAAAGCGACCTCTAAACGGTCCACCTTTCGCGATCTCCAAATGGTCCATTTATTGCGATCTCTCACCGATCCAATCATTAAAGCGACCTCAAAACGGTCCATTTATTACGGTCTTACACCGATCTAATCATTAAAGCGACCTAAAAGTGATCCATTTCGCACGGCCTCAAAATGGTCCGTTCACTGCAATCTCAAAAGGATCCAACCTTTGATTTCATCAAGATCTCACAATGGTCCTTCTCATTACGGTCTCAAATAGTCCGTTTTCCACAACTCGTTCATCAGACAACTATCCGACGATCTGTTGTAGTTCCCTTTACCCTCGAAGTCAACCCATGTCGGTAAACTCTATCACAATTCTTTTAAGTTCAACAAACGTAAAGAACTGGGGGGAACAAACCCCTCCCTTAACCATCGAGCTTAGTCAAATTTCAGATTATATCTTGAAAGTTCTTTGGTTTAACACACTTAAGTTTTTGCTAGACGAATTCATTAAGTAAGGAAGGCTTCGTTTTTATGAAAACCACATCAACCTTAGCTTGTCACATCGAACAAGTCAGATCGAGATCTTGTATTCGCTGACAAAAACGCTTCGATACTTTGACAAACTAAGAGTCAAACAAAAGTCCAACCGAATAAGTTCACCTAATGCAAACTCAGGTGACTTCGACAAAAGATCAATCATAAGTCTGATCGATCCAAAACTTGGTTGTTTAATTGGTTTTTGAGCTTTATCCTAAAGACTTGTTCTTGTGGTTAAATTAAAGATAACAAGTATAAAGGAAAAGCCGATCCGATTATTAAAGCCCTTTCAGGCAAACACCAAGTTCAAATAAAAACAAACAAACAAAGAATCTTGTGCGATTGAACATGAGGTACCGCCAGAGACATTTGGCTTCGTGTGGAGAACCAGTTTTGCAACAACAAAGAATCTTGTGCGATTGAACTCGACAATACGCTCCGTACTATGGAGATCGGTGATTTATCCATTCATGAGTATTTTCAAAAAATGAAGTCAACTGCTGATCTCCTCTCCAATGTTGATGCACCAGTGACCGAGAGAACTCTTGTTATGTATCTCATAAATGGTCTCAACGAGAAAAACGACCTTCACGGTCGAGGTCGACTGATAAATGTCTTCCTTTCTACCAACTAGTCAATGCAAATAAGAAATTCGTGTGGGATGAGAAATGCGAAGAAGCGTTCACCCAGCTTATAACATATCTAAGAGAGCCTCCAATACTGGCGAAGCCAGTGGAAGGAGATCCCCTATACCTTTACTTGGCCGTTTCCTCGGGGGCAGTAAGCGAAGTTCTAATTCACGAAGATCAAAACGAGCAAAAGCTGGTCTACTACGGTAGCAAGACCTTGATCGATGACGAGACGAGATATCCGACAATGGAAAAACTCGCACTAGCTCTGAAAACCCCAGCTCAAAAATTGCGACAATACTTCCAATCTCATTCAATCGTGGAGATGACCTCTCAACCGTTGAGGACGATCCTACACAGTCCCAGCCAATCAGGTTGATTGGTAAAGTGGGCTATCGAACTTAGTGAGTACGATATAGAATTTAGAACTCCAACTTGCTTAAAAGCACAAGTATTTGCCGATTTTATAATCGAAATACCCCCGACTGTTGAACTCGAGCCATCATCACATAAGATATGGACTCTTCACGTCGACGGCGCTTCCTCTAAACAAGGATCCGAGGTAGGATTCAAACTGGTTTCTCCCACATGAGAAGTGCTGGAACAGTCTTTCAGACTCGGCTTCGGTGCATCAAATAACAAAGCGGAGTACGAAGCATTAATAGCCGGACTCAGGGTCGCTATAGCAATCGAGGCGCGCGAGGTCGATGCCTTTAGCGACTCCCAACTGATCACGAGCCAATTTCATGGCGACTACGAAGCCAAAGACGAACGGATGGAGGCCTACCTCCATGTCGTTCACAGCCTCGCAGATCAGATCGATTTCTTTGACCTAACTCGTATTCCTCGAGGGGAGAACACGGCGGCCGACGTCTTGGAAGCGCTAGCATTGACCTTCGATCCCAAATTGATAAGGATCATACCAGTCGAAGGAATAAAAAACCCAGTATAGATGTCGCATTAAAAGCTTTATCTCTCAAAGAGAAAAGTTTGAAACAACCGATCGACGTCGAAACGATACCCGAAAGGGAAACCAACCCCGACGTTGTCGATGCTGACGATGACATTGATCCCAGGAAGGCCATCTGTGTGGCCAACATCTTGTATGGTCCTACAAAATCAACCTCCGCGGACCCGACCTCACAGGTCGACACCGAAAGCGATTGGAGGAATCCTATCATCCAGTACATCGTTAACAGTGTAACCCCTGCTGACAAATGGGCTGCTAGGAAACTTAAAGCTCAGAGTGCAAGGTAGTACGTAACAGAAGGAAAACTCTTCAAACGAAGTCTTTTCGGACCATACCTCAAATCCCTCTGTGGGAGAGAAACTCTAATAGTAATGAGTCAAGCCCATGAAGTATCTTGCGGAAGTCACTCTGGAGGCCGAGCCTTAGCCGTACGGATTAAGCGCCAAGGTTTCTTCTGGCCAACTATGTCCGCTGAGTGCGAAAAATTCTCGGCGAAGTGCGATAAATGCCAAAGACACGCCCCGATAATCCATCAGCCTTCAGAGAAACTCTCTTCGATCTCCTCGCCATACCCCTTTATGCATTGGGGGATGGATATAGTGGGACCCTTGGTCGCATCAGGAAAGAAAGAGGCCATGCACTTACTGGTCATGACCGATTACTTTACCAAATGGATCGAAGCCGAGTCCTACCAAAAAATCAAAGACGTCCATGTAAAGGAGTTCGTCTGGAAAAACATAATATGTCGTCACGGACTTCCTCATGAGACCGTCACTGATAACGGGTCTCAGTTCATCTCGAACACATTTCAAACGTTCTATAGGAATTGGAATATAAAACTGACATACTCAACATGATATATCATGGTTTTTACAGGTATTCATGTCATGATATAAGTCTTTGTCTAGAGTATTTTGGTTATTTCAAGAGTCTTTTGAGTCATTTACAGGTTAGCATACATTTGGAGTTAATTGGGAGTTTTGGAGCATTCTGGAGAGCCTTTTGAGCACTTGTACGTGAAGGAGACTTTAGAGCTGATATTTGGTGTTAGTGTCGATCGACACTGAACTAGTGTTGGTCGACACCCAGTTCGATTGCAAGTTGTACGTAGCGTTTTGGACAAGTCTTGAAGAATTGCAAAAGTTACCAGAAGTTTTACTATTTCAAATTTAACCCCAAAACGTGTTTAGATTATTAATTAGCGTTTTCAGCCACTTGTTAGGCTACGATTTATTCTATCATAGTTTAGGAGATTTTGGGGCTGGTCTTGTACTCGAGAGAGAAGAGATTTCGAACCTCTGTTTTTATTCTTTTGATTTTTTTTTTTTGACATCTACTTTGATTATGTATGTTGTTATGATTGCGATGTCTGAGTAGTTCTCTTGTTAGATTTAGTGATTCTCATTAGGGATTTAATGGAATTATAGATTGATTGATTTATTAGGATTCATCACCTCTAGTTCTTCATCATAGTTGTTCTTAATGCTTAATCTGAATTAGCTACTTGGATTATTGATATCAGAATGATTAGCGCAATGAAAGTTGGTTAATTGATTAGAAAAGAACTTGGTTGAGCAAATTACCTATTCGCAAAGAGATTTGGCTTACGGAATTTGTGAACAAAAGAACCTGAATTAATTGCATGTTTAGAACTCTATAATTCGCAAAGAGATTTGGCTTTCTAGGTTGTTAGACATAGTTAGCATTCACAGCGAGAGTTGGCTTGTTATATATTAGTGATTCTAGTTCTAGAACATCGATATCTGAATCATGTTGATTGGTTAATCTATATTCCTGATTTCCTGAGAACTTACCTAAGTCTAGCGCTTTCTCTTATTGATCTCACACCGTTTACTTTACTTGCTTATTTACTGCTTATTCACTGTCTTGCTTAGCTTAATTCGACTACATATTATCTATCATGTGAAACTTGAGTCTCTGTGGATTCGATACCCTAGATATTACATCGTTCGACACTGTACACTTGCAGTTAGAAAATAGGGATTAAAATATTCTCTATCAAGTTTTTGGCGCCGTTGCCGAGGACTCTTTGAGTTCGCCGATAGATTTTGTACTAGAATTTAGACTAAGTGTTTTATTTTCTTTGTTACTGACATCTTTCTGTCTTGCTTGTCTATGTTGCTGCAGGAAACTACGAACATGAGCGTTTAGTGTCGATCGATATCAACCAGCGTCGATCGACACTCTCCTCGGGAATCAGTTTGATTTCAGTGTATGCCTAGTCGTCACACCAGAAGCAACCCAGACGAGAATCTTTTGAACCTCAGACTTGAGGAGCTTGCTAGACTAGATAGAACGAACCGAAACGCTCAGAAATCTGTGAAGATGATGAATCCGAATGTTGTGATTTTGGTTCAAGATGCAGAAGGTGTCCTGAGGGATTTTCAGAACGATCCCTATAATAATCAAGGACAGAGAGTTGATGCATAAGGGAATGTGATCCCTGAAGCTGAGCGACATGTTGTTAATGTTGATGCTGGAGCTCAAGGTGGAAGCGCATGTGGTTAAAGGAAATCCACGAGTTGAAGTACCACCTAATGGTTTTCATGGGAAGAAGCAGTCCCTTGAGACATCCAAGGCTGGAGAGTGTGCACAAGAAGCTGTCAATTACATTGGAGGAACTGGTTTTCAGAAATATGGTACTTTGCAGAGCACTCAAAATCCTTATGTTTTCATTCAGAAGTCTGCATTTCAGAAACCTTTCCAGCAGCAGAACAATTCATTCCCAAGGAACTATGGAGCCTCCTCTTACCAAACACCTCCTGCACCTACACATGAGAGCAGATTAGAAGCTATGATGGAGCAACTTCTTGAGGGACAGCAGCAGACCACAATGAGCTTTAACTCGAAGCTTGATGCCCTGTACACTGGTTTAAATGGGAAATTTGAGTCTTTGAACACTCATGTGACGCAGTTAGATATACAAGTGGCTCAGATTTCAAGTTCAGTGAAGGGAAAGAATGCTCAGAACACCCATATTAATGATATCTCGGTTCAGATTGAAGATAGGCTAGATCAGGAACAAAAGTTTGGTTTTAAGGCTGTGGAAATCGTGGATAACAGTCGAAAATCCGAGATTGCAGAATTAGTGTCGGGCAACACATATGAAGAGTGTTGATCGACACTACTTGAAAAGTCCGAGTTCTCGAGTTTTGACGGACCAAAATCAACCGAGATCGACATGGATCTTTTGGCTATAGCCCTCAGCGTCGATCGACATCCAATTAATGTCGGTTGACACCCATCTTCAAAGGAAATTTCGAGTTTTCATGAGGAACGTAAATCGACCAATCTCGATTCTAAGGTCGACATTGCTGGAAATTTTGCGACAAAGTAAACAACTACGGAAAGTGTCGACCGACACCACTTCAGCGTCGATCGACACTATGGTCGGGCATAACCAGTTTCATTCAAATCTCGTGTTGTTGCCGAGGAGAAGGTCTACAAGCCTCCTATACCATTCCCCAAAGTTCCTACAAATTCAAAACAGGAGCTGGATGAGGTCAAATGCATTGTAGTGATGGATAAGAAGCTGAATGAGATTCCATTAGATGATGCTTTGCGAATTCACCCTTGTCTGCAGAGATATATGAAGGAAATGATCCCCATGGATGGAGATTTTCAACAAGGGATGGTAATGGTATCTAATCAAGTCAGTTATGTGCTGCTGAATCAGATTCGAGAGAAGCTACCAGATCCAGGTGTCTTTGTGCTAGATTGCTCTATCTTTATGGACAGCTTCAAGCACTCCTTATGTGACTTGGGATATAGTGTGGATCTCATGCCATACTTTGTGGCTGTGAGATTGGGATTGATAGACTTCCAGCAGACTATGATCTCTTTAATCCTAGCTAGCTGACCGATCGAAGAGGGTCCCAGAAGGAGTTCTTGAGGACATCCCTATCAGAGTTGGAAACTACTTGATTCCAACGGACTTTGTAGTGCTGAAATATGATGTTGAACCGGATGATACTCTGCTACTTGGCAGATCTTTCTTAGCTACAACTGGAGTAGTGATTGATGTGAGGCACATTCTGATTGATCTCCACCTGGGAGATAATCCTCTGCACTTCAAAATGGATAAGTTGCGAAGTTCTACCATTGATGGTCAAGATTTTAATGTTGAAGTGGAGCAAGAAGTTCAGATTGGTGAGGCTACATTGTCTTATATTGGAGAAGAGAAGATGGTGGTTCGTCAGGAATCTACTCTAACACCTTCAGAACCTGCAACTGCTCATAAGCAGAAAGCTCCAAACATCAGATCTTCACCAAAGCGAAGGTATGCATCTTCTAAATTTAAACCTCCTAACTTCATTGTTGTGAATGCATAGAAACGCTCTATCCCACCCAAGCTTCGCTCCCGCCCTGGATCTATTCCTTCTTTCCTTGGACGATCTCATGCTGATACTGCTTACAAACCTCCATGGATGAGGATACTTTCACAGAGGCACTCTCCGCCTCTGCGAAACCCCCATGAGCCTGATCTCCTACCCATAGTCAAGCTAATGACTAAAAACAAGCGCTGAGTAGGAGACAACCCAATGTTGGGCCAGTTTTCTTTTTATTTTTCGGTTTTCGTTTTTGTTTCTTTGATCTTTGTGGTTTTGGTGTGTCAGAAACGTGATGAATAGGTTGCAGACATTAGTGTCGGTCGACATTCTTTTGTGTCGATCAACACCCAAATCGAAAAGACGGACCAAAATCGAGGATGCTCGATTTGGATCAGGAATGTGTCGACCTAAGCCTAGTGTCGCTCGACACTGGCTGTGTGTCCGACACTCACCCCGCTGGCAGGTAAGGTTTCTGATTTTCTAAATTTTCACTTGATTATACCTTGTTCATCTGAACCCAAGCTTCTATAACACTGCAGAAAATGTTGTTTAAGTGTGGGGGAGGTAGTTTACTGACCACCGTTTGCTTTCTTTTCTTAGAGTCAATCCATTGTTTTTGAAATTATTTTATTGAGTCAAAATCAGTTGGAAACAAGGATTTTTCGAGGAAATTTTCACATTCACAGGAGCCTAAGTGACCAATGGACAGACTTGCAGTAGCTATATGACTGTTAGAAAACCACACACGGATCAACCTACCAAGGACACTCATATTAGTTCAGGTATTCAGAGGATCCATCACTAACTTCACCATTAATCTTGACTTAATTTTCTTACCCCGGAGCTTGGTATGCATTAGATCGGACTCCTCTGTCAGTCCTAAAATGTTTGTAAATCTATCTGAGTGTGGTAACCTTCTACTTTACCTTCAAGAAAAGTAAAAAAAAAAGTAATAAACTGTGGATAAGCTAGTAGCTTCGAAGTGGTAATGGGAGTGGTAGAGACCCCTATTACCTTATGTGCATCCATGAAATGTGTCCAAAGTAAAACCCCAATGAGGGAGAAGCAGCTGATAGAAAAAAAATAAAATGATATCCAAAGGGGAAAAATCAGCTGCTGAAGTGAGAAAAGGGAGAAGAAAGGAACCGGAAGTTGACAGTCTGCAATTAGGGAACAGATGAGTAAGAGTCCATGTGTCCTTTGATTGATACCCCCTCGGTGAGACTGCACTTAATTATTTACAGAAGTTAGTATAGTGAATTTGGATTTCTTTTCTTGATTGTGGAGTTTACTTGGGACAGTCGCTAATTATGGGAGAAGTACATTGTGGTCTTGATCTCTGTAGGCATGTTTTCATGTGGATTACTAAGTGAATGTGGATGTGATGTTCTTATGACGAAATGAGTTTCTGTATTTTCAAACCTCTTTTTAATACTTTGGTTTTCTGTTTGCTTGAGGGCAAGCAAATGCCAAGTGTTGGGGAGTAGATATATCATGGTTTTTACAGGTTTTCATGTCATGATATAAGTCTTTGTCTAGAGTATTTTGGTCATTTCTGGAGTCTTTTGAGTCATTTACAGGTTAACATACGTTTGGAGTTAATTGGGAGTTTTGGAGCATTCTCGAGAGCCTTTTGAGCACTTGTACGTGAAGGAGACTTTAGAGGGTGTTAGTGTCGATCGATACTGAACTAGTGTCAGTCGATACCCAGTTCGATTGCAAGTTGTACGCAGCGTTTTGGACAAGTCTTGAAGAATTGCAAAAGTGACCAGAAGTTTTACTATTTAAAATTTAATCCCAAAACGTGTTTAGATTATTTAAATAGCGTTTTTAGCCACTTGTTAGGCTACGATTTATTCTATCAGAGTTTATTCTTTTGATATTTTTTGATATCTACTATGATCATGTATGTTGTTATGATTGACATGTCTGAGTAGTTCTCTTGTTAGATTTAGGAATTCTCATTAAGGATTTCATGGAATTATAGATTGATTGATTGATTAGGATTCATCACATCTAGTTCTTCATCTTGGTTGTTCTTAATGCTTAATCTGAATTAGCTACTTGGATTATTGATATCAGAATGATTAGCACAATGAGAGTTAGTTAATTGAATAGAAAAGAACCTGGTTGAGTAAATTACCTATTCGCCAAGAGATTTGGCTTACGGATTTTGTGAACAAAAGAACCTGAATTAATTGCATGTTTAGAACACTAGAATTCGCAAAGAGATTTGGCTTTCTAGGTTGTTAGACATAGTTAGCATTCACAGCGAGAGTTAGTTTGTTATATATTAGTGATTCTAGTTTTCGAACATCGATATCTGAATCATGTTGATTGGTTAATATATATTCCTGATTTCCTGAGAACTTACCTAAGTCTAGCCCTTTCTCTTATTGATCTCACACCGTTTACTTTACTTGCTTATTTACTGCTTATTCACTATCTTCCCTAGCTTAATTTGACTACATATAATCTATCGTGTGAAACTTGAGTCTCTGTGGATTCGATACCCTAGATATTACATCGTTCGACACTGTACGCTTGCAGTTACAGAATAGGGATTAAAATTTGCTCTATCAAGTTTTTGGCACCGTTGCCGGGGACTCTTTGAGTTCGCCCATAGATTTTGTACTAGAATTTAGACTAAGTGTTTTCTTTTCTTTGTTACTGACATCTCTCTGTCTTGCTTGTCTATGTTGCTGCAGGAAACTACGAACATGAGCGTTTAGTGTCGATCGACATCAACCAACGTCGATCGACACTTTCCTCGGGAATCAGTTTGATTTCAGTGTATGCCTAGTCGTCACACCAGAAGCAACCCATAAGTGAAGCTTTTGAACCTCAGAATTGAGGAGCTTGCTAGACTTGAGAGAACAAACCGGAAAGCTCAGAAATCTGTGAAGATGATGAATCCGAATGCTGTGATTTTGGTTCGAGATGCAGAAGGTGTTCTTAGGGATTTACAGAACAATCCCTACAATAATCAAGGTCAGAGAGTTGATGCCGAAGGGAATGTGATCCCTGAAGCTGAGCGACATGTTGTTAACCCTGATGCTGGAGCTCAAGGTGGAGGCGCATGTGGACAAGGAAATCCACGAGTTTAAGTACCACCTAATGCACCTAATCCGCCAGTCCGGAGGACTCTTTCTGGTTTCAACAGACCTGGCGAGTTCAATGTTAACTGGTCTTCGATTGTACCTCCTCCCATCCAGAGGAATGAATTTTAGATGAACACTTCCTACTACACTCTTGTGGGATAGCATCTCTTCCACGGGTACCCACATGAGCACCATATGGATCATATAGAGGACTTTGAGTCTTTGGTTATTGGAATGAAGCATAATGGAGTGAGCTATGACTTCCTACACTATAAGCTTTTCCCACACTCACTTGGAAGAGAAGCTGAAAATTGGCTGAAGCAGATTCCACCTGGGACTTTGACTACTTGGGATGCAGTTAAGAGGAAGTTTCTTCGACACTTCTATGATGATGCTCGAAGTGATCAGCTGAGAGAAGAACTTCTGACATCCAAGAAGGGACCTACAGAGCCTCTTAAAACCGCATGGGTGAGGTTTAAGATGTACCAGAGAGACTGCCCTCACCATGGTTTCTCTGAAGTTCAGCTGGTGGGCATTTTCTCCAGAGAGACTGCCCTCACCAAAAAATCAAAGACGTCCATGTAAAGGAGTTTGTCTGGCGAAACATAATATGTCGTCATGGCCTTCCTTATGAGATTGTCACTGATAAAGGGTCTCAGTTCATCTCGAACACATTTCAAATGTTATGAAGGACTTGGATTATAAAACTGACATACTCAACGCCTCGTTACCCTTAAGGGAACAGACTGGTTGAGGCAGCTAACAAGTCGATCATGAATAATTTAAAGAAAAGGTTCGACGAGTGCAAAACCAGCTGGAGCGATGAACTTCTAGTTGTGCTTTAGGCCTGCAGAACCACGCCTAGAAAATCTACGGGCGAAACGCCCTTCTCATTAGCCTATGGCATCGAGGTCGTAGTTCCCGCGGAAATCCTCGTATCAAGCATTCACAAAACCAAATGTCTGCAAAATGAGGTGCTAAATAACCAAATGATAGCAGACGAGCTTGACCTCGTCGATGAGCAAAGGAACCTCGCATTAGCTCGAATCCAGAATTATCAACAGGCTGCAACTCGCTAATATGATGCCCGGATCAAAACCCAAAGGTTTCAAGTAGGCGAACTCGTCTTGCGAAAAGTGTTTGACCACAAAAAATAAGAACATCCTGGGAAGTTAGGGGCAAAATGGGAAGGTCCTTACGAGGTCACTGACATCGTTCGAGAAGGGGTCTATCAGCTCAAGTCTGTAGATACCTAGAAGCATGAACTACGACCTTGGAACATCATCAACCTCAAAAAAATACTTCCACTAGGAAACTCAAAATCGAACTACATTAAGGCTTGATCCCTTGAAAGGGTACGTAGGCAGCTCGGCACCTAGCGCAGCCACCCTCAATATCCAACATACGCAGAATTTCCAGTCTGACGCAGAGAAGGAGACATCGCTTAAAGCCTAACATGCTCAAGCTCATCAATCTATCAAGGTCATCAAATATCATTTCATGTCAAACTTCGTCTTATTCAAATGTATTTTCGATGTCGTCTCCTTATCTTTTCGACCTCAAAACCGCCTTTTTCATTGCGATCTCAGAACGATCCTTTTTGCGACCTTCAAATGGTCCCATTTATTGCGATCTCAACGATCCTTATCTTTACGACCTCAAAATGGTTCATTTATTGCGATCTCATACCGATCCAATCATCAAAGCGACCTCTAAACGGTTCACCTTTCGCGACCTCAAAATGGTCCATTTATTGCGATCTCACACCGATCCAATCATCAAAGCGACCTCTAAACGGTCCACCTTTCACGATATCAAAATGTTCCATTTATTGCAATATCACACCGATCCAATCATCAAAGCGACCTCTAAACGGTCCACCTTTCGCGATCTCCAAATGGTCCATTTATTGCGATCTCTCACCGATCCAATCATTAAAGCGACCTCAAAACGGTCCATTTATTGCGGTCTTACACCGATCTAATCATTAAAGCGACCTAAAAGTGATCCATTTCGCACGGCCTCAAAATGGTCCGTTCACTGCAATCTCAAAAGGATCCAACCTTTGATTTCATCAAGATCTCACAATGGTCCTTCTCATTACGGTCTCAAATAGTCCGTTTTCCACAACTCGTTCATCAGACAACTACCCGACGATCTGTTGTAGTTCCCTTTACCCTCGAAGTCAACCCATGTCGGTAAACTCTATCACAATTCTTTTAAGTTCAACAAACTTAAAGAACTGGGGGGAACAAACCCCTCCCTTAACCATCGAGCTTAGTCAAATTTCAGATTATATCTTGAAAGTTCTTTGGTTTAACACACTTAAGTTTTTGCTAGACGAATTCATTAAGTAAGGAAGGCTTCGTTTTTATGAAAACCACATCAACCTTAGCTTGTCACATCGAACAAGTCAGATCGAGATCTTGTATTCGCTGACAAAAACGCTTCGATACTTTGACAAACTAAGAGTCAAACAAAAGTCTAACCGAATAAGTTCACCTAATGCAAACTCAGGTGACTTCGACAAAAGATCAATCATAAGTCTGATCGATCCAAAACTTGGTTGTTTAATTGGTTTTTGAGCTTTATCCTACAGACTTGTTCTTGTGGTTAAATTAAAGATAACAAGTATAAAGGAAAAGCCGATCCGATTATTAAAGCCCTTTCAGGCAAACACCAAGTTCAAAAAAAAAACAAGCCCTCCGTGGGCAAAAGAATTTGAAATAAAAAGCCCTTTCATGCAACACAAAACTTAACAAAAGACAATTAAAAACGGGGATTTATGAAGGAGAGGAGTGACGAATCAGCCTCACTCGGCCATCTTCACGACACCTTTCAGGTCCTTCACCCCTTGAGTTGGTCCTTGCATCAGTCCGTTGGCAGCCTCCTCAGGGTTGTTTGATCCATTCGGGTCCAGGTTCATGGGCAGCTGAGTCTCGGGATGTAGTAACCGTTTAGATGAATCCTGATTCAATTCTCATATTGATATCAACCTAAACATGCATCAGATCTGTTGGAATGTTCGGTTGATCCTGATTCAATTCTCATATTGATATCAACCTAAACATGCATTAGATCTAGGTGTTCTTATTTAGAAACATATGATCTCACCTTTTACCTGTTTGTTTGCAGCGGAAAGAAGAACAGGTCTATGATCAGGGAGATACACCGAGAGATGAATCCTCCAAAGGCTCACACACGCTTCACAAGGAAATGGCTGCTAGACCGAGCAGGAGAGAGGCGCAGGGAGAGCTGAAAGGTGGCGCAAAAGCTGAGAAGAATTAGAGACCTAGGTCTGATTTTATTCATTAAAATCTCTCCTAGCTCTCATGGGCTTTTGGGCCCAATTCTCAGTTCTGATTAAATCCCATGGATTTAATCAGGCCCTTTAGTCTCTTTAAATACAGTAAATGCCTAGCACTTTTACTGTACTTCTGCTAAACCGTTCCTTCGTATTTTCCCGTTAGCTTAGGCGTGTGACCCATATGGGATCATATAACAAAGGCAATAAATCCGAGATTTATAGATCATGAGCGGACTCTAGCAAGCCATCATGACCCCCAGCATTATATGACTTATGTCTGATCATTGACATACTCTTACTTTCTAGAGACAGTACCGAGATTACTGGACATAATTCCAACAATCTCCCACTTGTACTGGAATCTCTGTATTCATAATCCTTTTGTCACAATATCTCGATTAGTCATAAGGCAAGATTAGTGTCATCCTTATAAAACCTAATCTTGTTCATCGGACTCTGATTTGATACTGACAATCCAAACGACTCGGGACAGTCCGTTTGAGCATGGCCATGCATTTTCCAGTATTCAAATCTCCGATTGGCCTAGAGATATTCACTCCATTTATATTGGAGGGACAAATTCCGTCTTGTTCCATCACTGTAAACTACTCATTTCATAATGTACCCAAACAAGGTCCTTATAACTATCGCAGAACGATAGCGTTAGACAATGATCAAAGTGCATCAGTCCATGTGCAGTCACATGCATGCGAACTCAGGTCTAAGGACTATACTCTATAGTCGTAGTAAGAATCTCTTATGACACAGATATAAATATCCTGAAGAGTTCTTATAAGCGGGTCTTGTCCGGTCGTATGTTCCCCAACATACACCTATGTACTGACTTTGATGCCGCGCATCTATGACACACTAAGACTTTGTCATAAGTCACGTACCAATCCAGTCTCACACTGTTGTTGGTGTTCCAATTTCAACAACCTTCGACTAGGGACAGGATGATATAAACCATCTATCAAATATAGGGTCTTATGACCAAGCTAAATGACTTTGATGACTCAAGATCAAGTCATTTACTTCGATGACCTATAAAATGGTTCATTTCATTTTGGAACGATTATTTCATCACAGTTAAAATAATCTTGAAATAATAATTTCATTAAACATCATTATATGTTTTACAAGAACATATCAATAACTAAATAAAGCCCTTTACTAACTCCCACTGAAATTAAGACTACATCTTAATTTCACTTATCCTACAGCAACAGTCCGCGACTCGTGCTTAGGCTCAAGGAGTGGCTTCGTTAATAGATTAGCAACGTTCTCATTCGTTGAAACTTGCTGATCTACTTAACATCTCTGTCATTTATCTTACGGAATAGGTTATTCCACTAAGTGTTTGGATCTTTGATGTGCAGCTAGTCTCATCTAAGTTGGGAATCACATCAAGTTCAGTGATGAACTATTCTTTCCAAACAACCTCTTTCGCCGCTTCCCAAGCTGCGAAACATTCAGTTTAAGTCATGGAGTCAGCAACAGTGCCGTGCACCGCCAAACAAACACAAGACATATCCGGACTGTGACCGGAAATCATCTTTGTCTGTTGGAAACTTGCCTTTCAGACTCTATCGACTTGTAGCACCTCACTTTCTTCTTAACTTAAAGAACTTATCCTTAGTATTCTTCAAATACTTTAGAATATTCTTTACGGCAATCCAGTGATTCTCTGCTGGATTTGACTGGTCTTTACTTGTTTTGCTTAACATTAAAGCAATATCAAAACAAGTACGTGTCATGGCATACATGATAGATCCAATTGCCGTCGCATATGAATCCTATCCATGCATTCAAGCTCAGCAGTTATCGTTGGACACTGCTTCTTGCTTAACGTATTGCCATGTGACATTGGCTTAAAAACCCTTCTTGGAGTGCTGAAAACGTGTAGGACTTTGTCATCAAAGAATCCTGACTTTGTCCTACCAGCTTTTCTGGATCTCTATCTTTAAATCCAAAATCCAAGACTTTCGTGGCTATACCCATGTCATTCACTAAACCAACTCCCAAGCTAGTCCTTTACCGACTGCAGCATTGGGACGTTATATCCGAGAATCAGTATGTCTTCGACATACACTATGAGAAATGCAATATGGCTCCCACTAATCTATTAGTAAACGCACAGTTCCTCTTCGTTCCTGTTCAAGTCAGAACCTTGACTACTTCAACAAAACGAAGATTCCAACTCCGATATGTTTGCTTCCATCCATGAATGGATCGATGAAGCTAACTTACATAAAATGTAATTTTTTCGGAGTCCGGGCTCACTTTCGCTTCTTTGAATTTCGCAGATTCATCGCTTTCAATGATCATCAGATCATGCGAACTTTCAATGATTATCATGTTCAACTAATGACGAGAAATCACTCTCGGATTAGTAACTGATTCATATCTGTGAACTTCAGGCTCCACAGGTGTAGATTCTACAGAAATCTGTAAATCCTTCCGCTGCTCTCCCTCAATAGGTTAAGCAGCTTCCTGTATCTCTCGAATTTCTTCGAGTTGTACTTTTACTCCCACTGTTCTTCTTTGGAAAGTAACTTCCCTTCTTAGAAAACAGAATGGTCGTAAAAATACCGAGCCTTGGTTTCCCTAAGAAAACTTCGAGTTATGCTTTTACTCCCACTGTTCTTCTTGGAAAATAACTTCCCTTCTTAGAAAACAGATTGGACGTAAAAGTAACAAGCCTTAGTTTCTCTAGGACAACCAGCGAAGTAGCACAACTACAAATACTCAGTAAAGACAAATTTGGATCGATTCCAATCCACATTAACGTGGTGTCTTTCAACCGATATTTGTGGAACAATTTCAGCGTAAACTTAGATATTTTAGAGCGTTATTCTTAAATAATATCATGGAAGATTCGTGTGACTCATCTTTAATCATTTCTGATAAGATCTGATTCTTTCTCACAGAAACACCTTCAGGTTTTTCAGGAGAATTGAGCTGTGAAACGACTTCACACTCATTCAGATGATCACACCATCAATGACTTAAGTATTCTCACTCTGATTTAACTCAGAGTCTTAATACTTCTGTCATTTAGGTTCTATACCTCATTCTGGAACTCTTTCGACCATGTCAAAGAATTCCGACTTGTGTCTCATCAAATGAACACAGTCTTACTCACTGAATTAATCAGTCAAGACAATGAAGTATAAGAAATTTTCTCTGGCATTTCTGCTCATCGGACCACATACATGAGTATGTTCAATCTCCAATAAGCCTTTGGGCCTTTCTCTAGCTCGGCTAAGATGGGCCCTTTGTCTTTAGGTCCAGTAAACAGAATTCAAGTCTCATAAGATATCGTATCAAATGAGCCCAACAGTCCATAACTATGGGATTTCTGAATCCGTCTTACTCTATGTGACCAAGACTTTTATACCAAGAAAATTCAGGTTTAATTCATCAGATTTAAACCAATTCGGTATTTATGTTATATTTAGGCACTCTTTGGTTTAAGATATAAAACCCATTCCTTGAATAGGGTGCTACAATTAATATTTCATTAAGATCAAAAGAACAAAACCTTGTCTTTTATCAAAATGAAAAACATTCAAATTCTTACAAGAAAATGAAAAACAACTCTGCTTAAAGCAGGTAGATTGTAGCAATTACTTAATACAAAACCAAGCCTTGAAGGTATCTACAAGTGAAAACCCTATGACTGAGGCAGCTTCCATAGCTCCTTCCAGACATGCAGTTCCACTTGCCCTTCCTTCAACGTTCTACTGTTGCTCAGGCTCTGCATATTACAACAAATATCAGTGCCACAACCAGTATCCAATACCTGCAAGGTAGAACTTGAAGTAATAACATGAATACCTGAGGAAGTAGTCTCATACATTAACTTTAACTCCTCATCGTCTTCCATGAATTTTATGCAATCTCTCTTCCAATGCCCTATCTCTTTACAGTAGCAGCACTTACCAACGTAAGAGGTATCTGACTTGAGCTCAGAAGACACACGCTTGCCATGATTCAAAATCTGGACAACTTTGTCTTCACCCTTGTCAGTACTAGGTTTCATAAACCTACCCTTCACGTTTGGCTCAACCATCTTGAGCATTTCATGCAGTTCAGTCAGCGTCTTCGTTAAGCCTTTCTTGATATAGTTCCTTCTGAACTTATCATAGCTTGACGGCAGTGACTGCAGAATGATTTCAGTTGCCAATTCTTGGCCAACTGGATAATCCAGTTTCCTCAGGTTATCTATATAACCTATCATTTTACTGATATGAGGACTTACTGGATGATCATCTGGTAGCTTGCAGCTAGTGAGAGACTTAACCATCTTAAGGACATACCGGATCGAGAAAGTGTTTTGATTGTTTGTGCTAGTCATAACTGAAATATAAGATAAAAGGATTTTAGTTAATATGTTCAAAATGGTTAATCTCGTATTAAAGTTTAATATGATTAATCATGCATTATATTCAATAACCTAAGTTACCCTCAATAGAATATAATGATTCCAAGATCCACATATAACTAAGATCAAAGTGGGCCACTGGCCGTCACCCAACCTTAGCTTATATCGGTAAGCCCTATTTCGGCTAATTATATCCGTGATATAACTCTTGGTTGTGAATCTGGGCCCGAGGCCCAATCCACCCTGATGTCTCAAGGCCCGGGACTCCCGATGGCCTAGTCAAGAAAACCGGACTATACAGTCATGTAATCATTAATGTCTGGGACTGCCAATGACATTTATGAATCACAAACCGTCTTACCCACGCAAAAGCAGACATCCTCACACTGTAAGGCCATGAATGCAATTGAATGGGCTTTGACAGCTGACATAGCCTGGACAAGACATCCAACGCTTGATATTGTTTGAGGTCCGTAGGTTTATTAAAATCATTCCCAAAATAGAAGATTACTATTTCGGGAAACTTTCTATTTATGGAAACCTACTATTTTTAGAAACTTTCTAAAATTGGAAACTTTCTAAAACCGGAAACTTTCTAACTTTAGAAACTTCTTTAAAATCCAAAACCCGCAAATTCAGAAACTTCTAATTTTGGAAACTTTCTAATTTCGAAATTTCGGAACTTTATAAAATTTAAAATCGAATTTCATAATTTCATTTTATAAAATAAGTTTTAAATTTAAATCTGAAGAATGACTCAATTAATGGCCCAATTGTTTTAACTTCTTGGCCCGAGGCCCAAGAATTGGTCCATGTCCAAGACATGACCCAATTGTCCAATTAATTGACATAACCGGTCTGGTTCATTAAAACTGGTCTAACCAAGTTTCAATTACTACGATGACCACAATTGTCAACCGGTTATTTACTAAAACGGAATCTCTCAATTTATTTGGTCCAACCAAATCAAATTAGAAATTCCTGGTTTAGGCACTAAATCCAATATTTCTTTCGACATTGGATTTCTAATCCTGGTTTAACCAGACTTAATAAACTTATTAATCTGTTTATTAAACCAGAACGAAGATTTTAATCAAGTTTTAAACCGAACCAGCTAACCGAAATCGAACCGGCCCATTAGACCCAAAACCCTAACCGGCCAGCCGTAAGCCTCACGCAAAACATGACAGCCGCAAGCCAGCCGCGTTTCATCGGGTCGGTCCGGTGCGTTCGCTCGGCAGCTCGGGTCGGGATGGACGGGACGAGGCGGACGAGATCACGGACGATCGCCAAACGATCGTGGTCGATCTCTCTCGCTCGCCAAGCATTGATCGGGACGATCGGACGAGATGCGATCGGGACGTTCGATCGGCCCATCTCTCGCGATCGTTCGCGATCCGATCCCGCCATCGGCCGTGATCAACAACCGGCCTAGCCGATCATCTTTCAACCCGGCCTATCGCAAGCTTGAGTCATATAGCTCAGTTTGCGATCTGATTTAGTTTGTTCAGGATTTAATTCAGTTTCTTATGTGTTTTTCTTATCAGTAATGGATTCAAAACACATCTAAACAGAATAAACAACCTAAACAATGAATCTAAAACAAGAAACCTAAGAACCAATGGCTCTGATACCACTGTTGGAATGTTCGGTTGATCCTGATTCAATTCTCATATTGATATCAACCTAAACATGCATTAGATCTAGGTGTTCTTATTTAGAAACATATGATCTCACCTTTTACCTGTTTGTTTGCAGCGGAAAGAAGAACAGGTCTATGATCAGGGAGATACACCGAGAGATGAATCCTCCAAAGGCTCACACACGCTTCACAAGGAAATGGCTGCTAGACCGAGCAGGAGAGAGGCGCAGGGAGAGCTGAAAGGTGGCGCAAAAGCTGAGAAGAATTAGAGACCTAGGTCTGATTTTATTCATTAAAATCTCTCCTAACTCTCATGGGCTTTTGGGCCCAATTCTCAGTTCTGATTAAATCCCATGGATTTAATCAGGCCCTTTAGTCTCTTTAAATACAGTAAATGCCTAGCACTTTTACTGTACTTCTGCTAAACCGTTCCTTCGTATTTTCCCGTTAGCTTAGGCGTGTGACCCATATGGGATCATATAACAAAGGCAATAAATCCGAGATTTATAGATCATGAGCGGACTCTAGCAAGCCATCATGACCCCCAGCATTATATGACTTATGTCTGATCATTGACATACTCTTACTTTCTAGAGACAGTACCGAGATTACTGGACATAATTCCAACAAGATCTAGGTGTTCTTATTTAGAAACATAACATGATCTCACCTTTTACCTGTTTGTTGCAGCGGAAGGAATAGAACAGGTCAGAGATCAGAAAGATGCACCGAGGGATGAATCCTCCAAAGGTTCACACACGCGATCACAGGAATGGCTGCTAGACCACGAGGAGAGAGGCGCAGAGGGAGAGAGGATTCGCGGCTAGGGTTCAGGTTGGGGAGAAAGAGATTTGGCTTTTGATCATTAAAAGCCTTCTCTTTCCCTTTTGGGCTTATGGGCCCAAAACACCAATCTGATTAAATTCCATTTAATCAGACCCATTAATCTTTCTCTCTTAGTACGACAAATGCCTGGCACTTTTGTCGTACTTCTGCTAAGCCGTTCCAACACATTTTCCTGTTAGCTTAGGCGTGTGACCCATATGGGATCATATAATAAAGGCAATAAGTCCAAGACTTATAGATCATGAGCGGACTCTAGCAAGCCATCATGATCCCCAGTATTATATGACTTATGTCTGATCTCGACATACTCTTACTTTCTAGAGACAGTACCGAGATTACTGGACACAATTCCAACAATCTCCCACTTGTACTGGAATCTCAGTATTCATAATCCTTTTGTCACAATATCTCGATTAGTCATAAGGCAAGATTAGTGTCATCCTTATAAAGCCTAATCTTGTTCATCGGACTCTGATTTGATACTGACAATCCAAACGACTCGGGAAAGTCCGTTTGAGCATGGCCATGCATTTTCCAGTATTCAAATCTCCGATTGGCCTAGAGATATTCACTCCATTTATATTGGAGGGACAAATCCCGTCTTGTTCCATCACTGTAAACTACTCATTTCATAATGTACCCAAACAAGGTCCTTATAACTATCGCAGAACGATAGCGTTAGACAATGATCAAAGTGCATCAGTCCATGTGCAGTCACATGCATGCGAACTCAGGTCTAAGGACTATACTCTATAGTCGTAGTAAGAATCTCTCATGACACAGATATAAATATCCTGAAGAGTTCTTATAAGCGGGTCTTGTCCGGTCGTATGTTCCCCAACATACACCTATGTACTGACTTTGATGCCGAGCATCTATGACACACTGAGACTTTGTCATAAGTCACGTACCAATCCAGTCTCACACGGTTGTTGGTGTTCCAATTTCAACAACCTTTGACTAGGGACAGGATGATATAAAACATCTATCAAATATAGGGTCTCATGATCAAGCTAAATGACTTCGATGACTCAAGATCAAGTCATTTACTTCGATGACCTATAAAATGGTTCATATCATTTTGGAACGATTATTTCATCACAGTTAAAATAATCTTGAAATAATAATTTCATTAAACATCTTAAATGTTATTTCAAGAACATATCCAATAACTAAATAAAGCCCTTTACTAACTCCCACTGAAATTAAGACTACATCTTAACTTCACTTATCCTACAGCTACAGTCCGTGACTCGTGCTTAGGGCTAAGGAGTGGCTTCGTTAATAGATTAGCAACGTTCTCATTTGTTGAAACTTGCTGATCTACTTAACATCTCTGTCATTTATCTTAAGGTGTTTGGACCTCTGATGTGCAGCTAGTCTCATCTATGCTGGGAATCACATCAAGTTCATTGACGAACTCTTCTTTCCAAACAACCTCTTTCGCCGCTTTCCAAGCTGCGAAATGTTCAGTTTTAAGTCATGGAGTCAGCAACAGTGCCTTGCACCGCCAGACAGACACAAGATATAACCGGACTGTGACCGGAAATCATCTTTGTCTGTTGGAAACTTGCCTTTCAGACTCTGCTGACTTGTAGCACATCACTTTCTCCGTAAATCAAGAACTTATCCTTAGTATTCCTCAAATACTTTAGGACATACTTTAGGAAACTTGATTCTTTGCTGGATTTGACTGGTCTTTACTTGTCTTGCTTAACATTAAAGCAACATCAAACAAGTACGTTTCATGGCATACATGATAGATCCAATTACCGAAGCACATGGAATCCTATTCATGCATTTAAGCTCAGCAGTTATCGTAGGATACTGTATCTTGCTTAACGTAATGCCATGTGACATTGGTATAAAACCCTTCTTGGATTGCTGAAAAACGTGTAGGACTTTGTCAATCTAAGAATCCTGACATTGTCCTACCAGCTCTTTTGGATCTCTATCTTTAAATCCAAAATCCAAGACTTTCGTGGCTATACCCATGTCATTCACAAAACCAACTCCCAAGCCAGTCCTTTACAGACTGCAGCATTGGGACGTTATATCCGAGAATCAGTATGTCATCGACATACACTATGAGAAATGCAATATCGCTCCCACTTATCTATTAGTAAACACACAGTTCCGCTTCGTTCCTGTTCAAGTCAAAACCTTGACTACTTCAACAGAACGAAGATTCCAACTCCGATATGTTTGCTTCCATCCATGAATGGATCGATGAAGCTAACTTACATAAAATGTAATTTTTCGGAGTCCGGGCTCACTTTCGCTTCTTTGAATTTCGCAGATTCATCGCTTTCAATGATCATCAGATCATGCGAACTTTCAATGATTATCAGTTTCAACTAACGACGAGAAATCACTCTCGGATTAGTAACTGATTCATATCTGCGAACTTCAGGCTCCACAGGTGTAGATTCTACAGAAAACTGTAAATCCTTCCGCTGCTCTCCCTCAATAGGTTAAGCAGCCGCCTGTATTTCTCGAATTTTTTCGAGTTGTACTTTTACTCCCACTGTTCTTCTTTGGAAAGTAACTTCCCTTCTTAGAAAACAGAATGGTCGTAAAAATACTTTTTACTCCCACTGTTCTTCTTGGAAAGTAATTTCCTTCTTAGAAAACAGAATGGTCGTAAAAGTACCGAGCCTTGGTTTCCCTAAGAAAACTTCGAGTTATGCTTTTACTCCCACTGTTCTTCTTGGAAAATAACTTCCCTTCTTAGAAAACAGATTGGAAGTAAAAGTAACAAGCCTTAGTTTCTCTAGGACAACCAGCGAAGTAGCACAACTACAAATACTCAGTAAAGACAAATTTGGATCGATTCCAATCCACATTAACGTGGTGTCTTTCAACCGATATTTGTGGAACTATTTCAGCGTATACTTAGATATTTTAGAGCGTTATTCTTAAATAATATCATGGAAGATTCGTATGACTCATCTTTAATCATTTCTAATAAGATCTGATTCTTTCTCACAGAAACACCTTCAGTTTTTCAGGAGAAATGAGCTGTGAAACGATTTCACACTCATTAAGATGATCACACAATCAATGACTTAAGTATTCTCACTCGTGATTTAATCCAGAGTCTTAATACTTTTGTCATTCTGATCCTATACTTCATTCTGGAACTCTTTCGACCAAGTCAAAGAATTCCGACTTGTGTCTCATCAAATGAACACAGTCACACTCACTGAAGTAATCAGTAGAGACAATGAAGCACAGGAGATTTTTCTCTGGCATTACTGCTCATTGGGCCACATACATGAGCATGTTCCAGGTCCAATAAGCCTTTGGGCTTTTCTCTAGCTCGGCTAAGATAGGCCCTTTATCTTTTGGTCTAGTAAACAGAATTCAAGTCTCATAAGATATTTTATCAAATGAGCCCAACAGTCCATGACTATGGGATTTCTGAATCCGACTTACTTTATGTGACCAAGACTTTATGCCAAGAAAAATCAGGTTTAATTCATCAGATTTAAACCAATTCGGTATTTATGTTACATTTAGGCACTCTTTGGTTTAAGATATAAAACCCATTCCATGAATAGGGTGCTACAATTAATATTTCATTAAGATCAAAAGAACAAAACTTGTCTTTTATCAAAATGAAAACATTCAAATTCTTACAAGAAAATGAAAGACAACTCTGCTTAAAGCAGGTACATTGTAGCAATTACTTAATACAAAACCAAGCCTCAAAGGGATCTATAAGTGAAAACCCTACGGCTGAGGCAGCATCCCAAGCTCCTTCCAGACATGTAGTTTCACTTGCCCTTCCTTCAACGTTCTACTGTTTCTTAGGCTCTGCATATTATCACAAATATCAGTGCCACAACCAGTATCCAATACCTTTAAGGTAGAACTTGAAGTAATAACATGAATACCTGAGGAAGTAGTCGCATACATCGACTTTAACTCCTCATCATCTTCCATGAATTTAATGCAATTTCTCTTCCAATGCCCTGTCTCCTTACAGTAGCAGCACTTACCAACGTAAGAGGTATCTGACTCGGGCTCAGAAGACACACGCTTGCCATGATTCAAAATCTGGACAACTTTGTCTTCACCCTTGTCAGCATTAGGTTTAGCAAACCTACCCTTCTCATTCATGAGATTGTACAGGGTACTCTTCACGTTTGGCTCAACTGTCTTGAGCATATCATGCAGTTCAGTCAGCGTCTTCGTTAAGCCTTTCTTGATATAGTTCTTTCTGAACTTATCATAGCTTGAAGGCAGTGACTGCAGAATGATCTCAGTTGCCAATTCCTGGCTAACTGGATAATCCAGTTTCCTTAGGTTATCAATGTAACCCATCATTTTACTGACATGAGGACTTACTGGATGATCATTTGGTAGCTTGCAGCTAGTGAGAGATTTAACCAACTGGTATCTCTCCACTCTTATCTGCTCCTGAAATTTCAATTTCAGGCTGCTGATCATCTCTATTGGCGACTCCATGTTCTCATATTGCTTCTGCAAGTCTGAATCCATGGTAGCCAATATCAGACCACGCACATCTACCGCATCATTATAATGCTTATTCCAAGCATCATATACTGCATGAGAAGCATTGGACCCGATCCTCACGGGGAGAGCTCTCTCAAGGACATAGTCCTTTCTCTCCTGTCTGAGGACTAGCCTCAGGTTCCGCGACCAAGTCAAGAAATTTGATCCGTTCAGCTTGTCCATCTTAAGGACAGACCGGATCGAGAAAGTGTTTTGATTGTTTGTGCTAGTCATAACTGAAATATATAAATAAAAAGGTTATTAGTTATATGTTCAAAATGATTAATCTCGTATTAAAATTTAATATGATTAATCACGCATTATATTCAATAACATAAGTTACCCTCAATAGAATATAATGATTCCAAGATCCACATATAACTAAGATTAAAGTGGGCCACTGGCCGTCACCCAACCTTAGCTTATATCGGTAAGCCCTATATCGGTTAATTATATCCGTGATATAACTCTTGGTTGTGAATCTGGGCCCGAGGCCCAATCCACTCTGATGTCTCAAGGCCCGGGACTCCCGATGGCCTAGTCAAGAAAACCAGACTATACAGTCATGTAATCATTAATGTCTGGGACTCCCAATGACATTTATGAATCACAAACTGTCTTACTCACGCAAAAGCAGACATCCTCACACTGTAAGGCCATGAATGCAATTGAATGGGCTTTGACAGCTGACATAGCCTGGACAAGACATCCAACGCTTGATATTATTTGAGGTTCGTAGGTTTATTAAAATTCATTCCCAAAATAGAAGATTACTATTTCGGGAAACTTTCTATTTATGGAAACCTACTATTTTTGGAAACTTTCTAAAATTGGAAACTTTCTAAAACCGGAAACTTTCTAACTTTAGAAATTTCTTTAAAATCCAAAACCCGCAAATTCAGAAACTTCTATTTTAAGAAACTTTCTAATTTCAAAATTTCGGAAACTTTAATTTAAAAACGACTTTATAATTTTATAAAATAGATTTTAAATTAATCTGAAGAAAGACTCAAATAACTGGCCCAATTGTTTTAACTTCTTGGCCCGAGGCCCAAGAATTGGTCCATGTCCAAGACATGACCCAATTGTCCAATTAATTGACATAACCGGTCTGGTTCATTAAAACTGGTCTAACCAAGTTTTAATTACTACGATGACCACAATTGTCAACCGGTTATTTACTAAACCGGAATTTCTCAATTTATTTGGTCCAACAAAATCAAATTAGAAATTCCTGGTTTAGGCACTAAATCCAATATTTCTTTCGACATTGGATTTCTTATCCCGGTTTAACCAGATTCAATAAAATTATTAAATCTGTTTATTAAACCAGAACGAATCAATTTTAATTAAAATTTTAAACCGAACCATTAACCGAACCGAATTGGTCACGAACCAAACCGAGTTGGTCGTGACCTAGCTTCCTGCCCAAGGAACCATCGTCCAGCCGCTCAGCCACGAGCCAACGATCCGAGATCGAGACAATGCCAAGCTGCGGTCGGGACGATCCATCGGGACGGTGCAGCCGGGACGATGCATCCACGATCGCCGAGTGATCGGGACGCGACGCTCGCCAGCAGGACGCGATCGAGACGACGCGATCGGACGCGACGCGACGATCGATCGTGATCGATCGAACGATCCGATCGGATCCAATCCGACCGTCCCGACCGTCCGACCTGCGATCGACCCCGTCCGTCCGACCCATCCTTCTCGTGGCCGATCACCAAACCCGAGTCATATAGCTCGGTTTTGTGATCCAATTAATGTGTTTAGAGTTCAATTCTGATTCTTAAGTGTTTTTCTTATCAGTAATGGATTCAAAACACTCCTAAACAGATTAAACAACCTAAACAATGAATCTAAAACAAGAAACCTAAGAACCAATGGCTCTGATACCACTGTAGTAACCGTTTAGATGAATCCTGATTCAATTCTCATATTGATATCAACCTAAACATGCATCAGATCTAGGTGTTCTTATTTAGAAACATAACATGATCTCACCTTTTACCTGTTTGTTGCAGCGGAAGGAATAGAACAGGTCAGAGATCAGAAAGATGCACCGAGGGATGAATCCTCCAAAGGTTCACACACGCGATCACAGGAATGGCTGCTAGACCACGAGGAGAGAGGCGCAGAGGGAGAGAGGATTCGCGGCTAGGGTTCAGGTTGGGGAGAAAGAGATTTGGCTTTTGATCATTAAAAGCCTTCTCTTTCCCTTTTGGGCTTATGGGCCCAAAACACCAATCTGATTAAATTCCATTTAATCAGACCCATTAATCTTTCTCTCTTAGTACGACAAATGCCTGGCACTTTTGTCGTACTTCTGCTAAGCCGTTCCAACACATTTTCCTGTTAGCTTAGGCGTGTGACCCATATGGGATCATATAATAAAGGCAATAAGTCCAAGACTTATAGATCATGAGCGGACTCTAGCAAGCCATCATGATCCCCAGTATTATATGACTTATGTCTGATCTCGACATACTCTTACTTTCTAGAGACAGTACCGAGATTACTGGACACAATTCCAACACGGGATCGATCAGCATCACCGAATTCTCTGAGACTGTGGGGAGAATAAGCTTACCAATAGAGAAGTCAGAAACGTCGCAGCGACCAGTTCGACCTCCTTCTCTTCCTTCTTCACGACCAGCTTGTCAATCTCACCCGCTGAATCAAACCTCCACCAACGATCATGACAAGGAGATCGAGATTCTCTATGGCCTAATGAAGGGTGATCTCGATGTCGACCTCGGTCTTCTTCTTATCCCACTTCTCCTTGATCAGCTGGAGGGTAGACAAGTATGCCCCGGCCAGCTCACGCTTCGCCGCCTTCACCGCCCTTTTAAACCCTCAGATCACAGCATCACGGCTGGCTCTCCTTCTGAGCAGAAAACATCTTGTCCGTCTCGATCCCGAGCTTTATCTTGAGGTCCTCCTCCGATTTCTCCAGCCGCATGATCATAGCCTCCTGGTCCTTGTACCTGAGTAGCTGACGATTCAGTGTCACCTCCCGAGCCTTAGCAGCTTGAAGGCTAGCGTTGAGTTCTTCAACGACCTTCTCCACCTCCTTGAATTCTCCAGTTCGGGGACTCCCTTCGAGTTTTTCTAAGTTAGGGCAGCATACTTGTTGGTCGTTTCAAGGGCCTAAGACAACAAAAGATAGCGATCAGAGATCGCTCAAAGATCAACAAAGAAAATATGTCGACCCGGGAAGTACCTTCCCTTGGGCCGTCATCATCTCGACATAAGCCTGCTCTTGCGCCATATCTCAAATCGCAGGAAGTTGAACCCCCTTCTGGCCTTAAATGCCTAAGGAGGAAAGCCACTCCTGCGGGATCATCTGCAATCAGGCACTCTTTCTTGTGTTTGAACCGCCAAGTAAAGCCTTTGGTTACCGAGGAGCCCGACGAGGTCGGATTAACCTCCGCTTCACCACCCACAGGGACCTCAGCCTCGCTCCGAGCTCGCTTCGAGGTCGGAGGACGCGACCCATTCGAACCCATAGATCCGTTCGAGTTCGCCGGGTCGGACGAGACCTGAACAACTTCACGGGTAGGTTGACTAGGCAGAGGCGGAAGCCCACTCACGGTAGAACCCCCTGGTTCACCTTATCGTTACTGACAACTCGATACGCCGGAGTAGTCGAGCTAAGGGCCCTGGTGAGCATCGCGGCTAACTGCCCCGACTTGGCCTAAGCTGTCAGGTCGGCAAGAGATTTTCATGTACGACGAGATCTGTTTCTCTGGACATCTTTTCTCGCGGCAGAGTACCTGATGTAGAGCTTGAGTCTGAGACGGCATGAACTGCACACAACAGAAGAATTAGGTCTGAAAAATGAGACATTTTCTAGCAAAAAAAGGAAATCTAAAAGTGGCAAAAGATTCTCGAACTGACAAATTACCTGCTGCTGCGGTTGGTCGATCGATACAAGGTTTCACGTCGCGAGGACTCCGAGGGACTGAGGACAGACGTTTCTTCGAACTCTGCCCTCTGTTAGCGGATCTGATGCGATCTGCTGTGAAGGAATCCCAGTATATCCTTCCACTCTTCAAGCAAGCGATCAGAACTGCAATATATGTGTCAAGCGGTAGTGCTTCCGGAGTATCTGCAAGCACAAAAATAGAATGGTAAAAATAGATCGCAAACAATAAATCGAGCTGAGCTCGGTCCATTGATTATGGTCTTTTCTGACCAATGCTGACTGCCCAGCGAGTGGGGATGGCAGTCAGCATTGAGATCGACCGTCACCGAAAGCCCCTTCTCAGCGGCTAGTACTGAAATTCCGATGACTTGCCAAACAAAATTCGGCGTCATCTGAGGGAATGAAAGTTTAGGGGCCGCCAAGACCTCGAGCACAATCATTAATCTTAAATATGATCAATAAGCATATTCGAAATCGCCTTCTTTCAGTTTGAGCTTTGGGTGATAATAACAATACAAGGAGAGACAGTGTGACCTTTGTGTCTATGGTTCTGCATCTCACCGGCACCTATTCTCCGAATGTCCTTTTGCATCAGATATTTAGTCGCGTTTTGTTGGTCTCTACCTATCTTCTCCATCAAACGATTTCCCTCGGTTCTGGAAATTTTCATGCAGCCTTCTTTTATTTGGCAAAGGTCACTCTCTGTGGTGTTGAAGTTGTTGTCTTGTTGATGTAGGTCATCATTTACCATTAGTGTCGAAAGAGAAAGCCCAGTAGCCAAGCCCAAAAGCCCGTTTCCTTTTCCAAAACCCTAGGGTTTTGCCAAAGCCTCTCCCTTATAATAGCCACCCTTTCTTCAGAAACTTCATTTCTCTCTCTTTCGGCGAAGCTCTGTCGGGATCTGGAGACACTTGAAGCAGCAAGGAGCACTATTCACGTTTTCTCTCTCCTCCATTCTCACCAGGTAAGATCCGGGAACCAGATCTGAGCTTTCAAACCCGAAAACGTTTTCATCCTTTCATAACTTTCAAAATACCCAAAATCCCAAGAAACCGAGCACACCACCGTGACCGTCGCGACAAGACGAAGCCGGAGCCGCCGAGCCGACACGACGCCCAGCCGCACGCGCCCGCACGCGCCGCCAGTCACCGGAGGAGTCAAGGGTGCGTGAAATCCACGCGCGCCGGAGGGTCCACGAGCCGAAGTCCCACGCGCCGCCGCCGGAGCCCACGCGCCGCCGCCCGCCGCCGCTGGAGAACCGCCGGAGCGCCGCCGATCGCCGCCGCCGTTGACCGCCGGAGCCCCGCCGTTGACCGCCACCGTTGACCGCCGTCGCTGACCGTTGACCGCCGTCGCTGACCGTTGACCGCCGGTCCGGTTTGCTTGCTGGTCCGGTTCAATCTGCTTTCGGTTTAGCCCAATTTCAATTTCTGATCCGGTTTAGCTAGTTCAATCCAATTCTGGTTTAAATCAATTCAATTCCGGTTTAGTTTGGTTAGGGTCTGGTTTAGGTAATTGGGCTGGTTATGGAATTGGGCCTGGTTCATTCTGGGTTTGGGTCTAGGTCTGGGTTGACCGGGTCAACCGGTTGACTTTGACCTAACCGTTGACTTCCAGTCAACCAAACTTCGAGCGAAATGAAAGCCTATCTCACTCGATTTCTCGTCATTTATCCAGATCCGATGTCCGTTCAGGCTAATGGGGCTTCCAAATTACCGTTTTGCCCTCTTTTTGGCTAAGGTGAGGAAACCGTCGGTTATCTCCCTTGCTCTATTTCAATTCCGGACGATAGTCCTCTGCTAATAGTGTCTTTCCTAGGTAGTGTAGGGTTAGTAAGACGTCTGATGTGATTGATTGTGGAACGTAGAACTTCTAGGATATCGCTAAGCCTGAAAACGTTGATTGTGTGTGATGGATATGATTGTTTAGAACTGTGGTAGGGCCCCCGAAAGGGTGTTGCGTGTAGGGGTGCGTAGCGGTTTGTGCGCATCCTTTGAGAAGGCGTCGGGGGTCTGACGAACCCCCCTAGAAGGATAAAGAAGGATTGTTTGGGCCTACGGGTCGAAGGAAGGGTCCATGAGTGTGAAAGCACGAGTGGATGTAGATTGTGTGATGAAGCCTTCGGGCCTGTTTGCAAGGTGTTATTAGCTTAGGACTTGCGATTCGTAGTTGTGTAGTGTAAGCGGGATCGCAGACTCCTTAAGTCCGACCTCACTGGGTGATTGTGTTTGAAACAATTACTCAGGCCTCCTTTTCCTTTCTTGTCCCCGTTTTCTGATAGGTGT
Source organism: Orychophragmus violaceus (assembly GCA_030180135.1). Classification (NCBI taxonomy): domain Eukaryota; kingdom Viridiplantae; phylum Streptophyta; class Magnoliopsida; order Brassicales; family Brassicaceae; genus Orychophragmus; species Orychophragmus violaceus. Next base: position 29,792,760 of record CM058234.1, read on the forward strand.
CAGGTTTTAATCCTATATCTAACTGCAAGTGCACAGTTCAGTTGTCGTAGTATATAGGTATCGAATCCACAGGGACTCCGGTATTCAATAGCTCAAGAACAGGAAATTAAACTAGGAAGAAAGCAATGTGATTGAATTAAAAGCAATGCGAGAAAGTAAACAGAAAGCAGAGATTGTTGGTTGTGAAAGCAAGTTATTAAGAGCGCTAAGTCTAGGGCGTTCTCAGGAAATCAGACAAGCAGACAGTTCATTCAGCAAGGATCTAATTAAGCACAGTTCTAGAACTCAAAACACAGATATAGAATTAACCAAATTCCTTTGCGATAATTCTCTAAGTCTAAGTGCAGCAAACCAAACTTTCGTTTGCGAGAACTAACAGATTAAACTAGCATTAATTCCAAGTTTGATATGTTCACAATTATCCTAAACCAAAATTTCGTTTGCGAGAAGTTTAATTGATCAACCTAATTAGTTCAGATTCCTAAACCCCACTTCCGTGACGTATTTAGAAACCTAAGATATAGATTCTAATTGATCAGGTTAGAACTAGCTTTAAGCACAATTAGATTGAAGAACAGATATAGTTATGAATCCTTAACTGAATTAAACAAGTCTAGCAAGTCATGAAATCCTATGTGAGAAACCCTAAACCTAACAAGAAATCTACTCAGACATAGATAATGAAAACATAATCATATGATGAATAAATTGCATAAAAGATAAAGAATTAAAGGGTTCGAAATCTTCTCCAAAAACAGATGAAGTAAAGGTTCAGATCAGCCCCAAAAGCTCTAAAAATCTTCTGCTCTTAATTATGAAAGCGTCCGTAAATAAAACACCAAAAACTTAATTATATAGGTCTAATCTCGGCCAGGGGCTTCTTTGTAAATATCAGGAACTTCTGGATCAGAGTGAAATATTTTGACTCTTCATAAACCGCCGAGTTTCGGCCCATCTCGCTGGTGCAACGATCGATGCTAGAGTGCAACGATCGACGCATTTCTCTGTTTCGGACAGTGAACTCTATCTCTCGGCCAAACACTCCAAAAATCTCCAAAAAGTGCCATAATCACCAAATATGCTCCAAACCTGATTATACATGTAAAAGACTCTAAAAGAACACAAAAAGACACTAAAACACACTTATATCATGGTCTAAAACTAGTAAAAACCATGATATATCAACTCCCCCACACTTAGCCTTTGCTTGCCCTCAAGCAAAACAGAGAACTAAAGCTTGGTGAAGAGGTTTGAAAACTCTTCAGAAACTCATTTCATCCTAGAAGCTACAATACTCAGATTCTCCTTAGTAAACCACTGAAAGAATCAATCACAAGATATCAAGACCAACATGTACTTCCCCCACACTTAGCAACTGTCTTAAGTAAACTCCACAATCACATTCAAGCATTCAAATTCTCCCTACTGACTTCTGGAAGTATTTAAGTGCGGTCTCACCTAAGGAGTATCGATCAAAGGGCACATGGATTCTTACCTTATCAGCTCTAGACCACCATACTATCTTTCTCTAGTCCCTTTCTTCTCTTTCCCTTCTTTAACAACTGATTTTTCCCACATTGGGTATCATTTTATTTTTTTTATCAGTGTTCTTCCCGTTATGGGGTGTACTTTGGACACATTCCATGGATTGCACAGGAGATAATAGGGGTCTCTACCACTCCTGTGACCACTTCGGAGTTACTAACTCATCCTCAGTTTATTATCTTTTTTTTTTTTACTTTATAGAAGGGGAGAAGGGAACTAAATAGGATAGGTTGACAGGCTGTGTCAGAACTAACAGGGAATCCGACACAGAGTATACCAAGCCCTTAGGTGAGAAATCTAAGTCAGTATTAAATTGAAGTCAGTAAAAGGATCCTCTGATACTTGAAGTGATGTGGGTGTTCCCAGTAGATTGATATGTGTCTGGGTTTTCTAATAGTCAGAGATAGATCCTGCAACTTCATCCCAATGGTTACTTAAGTTCCTGCAAGTCTTGTAAATCTTCTCAGAAAATCATAGTTTCTTACTTAAACAATTTTGACTCAATAAAACAAAAAATTTTGAAAATTGGACTGACTCTTAAGAAAACAGAAAGATATAAGTCAGTAGCACCTCCCCCACACTTAAGACACACTGTCCCCAGTAGTGTCAAGCGAAGGATCGGTAAAAAGAAATAAAAATTGTTAAAGTTCTGTTGAGTTCTGTCGGGTTTACCTCTGTCGCTCAGGCATCGACCGTTACTTGGCGATTTTCGTGTATGGTCGATCGTTGCTCAGAACTGCAACGATCGCTGCAATGCGATTCCGATCGTGTTGTGACGATCGACACAGAAGTGCGTCGATCGACGCACTGCGAATTTGTCCGAGACCTGTAATCATAAACTCACCAGAAACAAAAACAAACGTAAAATCCTAACAAAAACACCAAAAATTAAGTAGAAAAACACCAGTACCTAATGGTGGGTTGCCTCCCACCCAGCGCTTGTTTAAGGTCAATAGCTTGACCAGACGGAAAAGTTTTTTCAGGCACCAGGAGATCCCAACAGAGACTTTTTCGGTCTCTGTCCAAGTCTCCTCATCCAAGGTGACGAGTAGGCTGTTGCAGAATGCTCATGTCCAAGAAAAGATGGAGTAAAATGTGCTCCAAGATCTATAATCACAGTGTCATCAGGCTGCTCATCATCTGCATCCCCTATGGTGAATGTCTGCCCATCTATCAGTGGTCTACGCAGCTTATCCATCTCATAACGCAGCAGCTCATCTCCCAGATGGAGGTCTATCAGGCTGTTCCTAACATCTATCACCGCTCCTGCTGTAGCCAAAAATGGTCTTCCAAGCAGCAATGCTTCATCCGGATCACAGTCATATTTCAGCACTAAGAAGTCTGTTGGAACTAAATAGTTTCCAACTCTCACCGGGATGTCCATCAGGAGTCCTTCAGGAACTCGTATGGACTGATCAGCTAGAACAAGAGAGGTCCTAGTAGGAGTAAAATCTAGCATACCCAGCTCCTCTGCCACAGAGTATGGCATCAAACTTCCAGCAGCTCCTAAGTCACACAGAGAACGCCTGAAACTATCCTCAAAGATAGAACAATCAAGCACAAAGACTCCAGGATCAGGCAGCTTCTTCGGGATCTTGGTTAACAGAACATCACTGATATGCTGAGGAACTATAACTACCCAGTCTCTCAGCTCTTCATCTAGAGGCAGCATCTTCTTCAAATACCTCTGCACACATGGATGATAAGGTGGATCATCAGAAGTTGGAATTTCTTCCAATTCTTCACCAATCTCCTCTAGCTTCTTAAGCTCTTCAATTTCTCGCTTAATCACTTCAGACACTGAGGAGTGTTGTCTAACAATCTGCGCATAAATCTCCTGTTGAAAGATCTCAGAGACTCCAGAGAATAAGCCATCAAGCTCTAAGTCTGCATCAATACCATCATTACTCAGCGAATCTGTCTGTTCCCGACGTGCATCGATCGACACTAAGTGTGTGTCGATCGTTGCAATGCTGCAATTTCCACCCGAGAGTTTTTCACCAAAATCCGGAATTTCTTCTTCCTTCACCAATTCAGTTGTACTTAGCTCAAATGTTTCACCTAGGTGAGATCCATCATTAACGTACACAGAACATGCCTTAATATGAGTGTCTGCTAGCCCTTTTCCCTTTATTGAGCTGGAAATCTGGTTTACCTGAGTATCCAACTGCTTCATGTGAGTGTTCAAGGACTCAAACTTCCCATTGAGGTCTTCATAGACAGCATCTAACTTCTTGTTGCAGTCCACATAAATCTTGGTCCGACTCTCCCTTAGTTGTTCCATCATAGCTTCCATTCTACTCTCATGAGCAGTAGGTGCAGGAGGAGTCTGATAAGATGAAGATCCATAGGTTCTCTGAGTACCTTGTCCAAAGGTCTTCTGAAAACCACTAGCCTGTCCAGAATTAGATGAGTTGCTGTTGAAAGCACTTTTCTGTCCTCCATTGAAGAATCTGTTTCCCTGTTGATTACCAAATCTATTACCTTGGAATCCAGAACCTCCTATGTAATTCACATCTTCCTCCTGAGTGTCCACCTCAGTTTGAATTACCTCTACATCTTGGGCAAAGTGGACAGATTTATTACCTGCTAGAAGATTGCAAACTGTGTCCAGCCTTGATCTAATATCAGCTATGTCAGAATTCTCTACACTTCCACCAGATTTCTTCCTCCTCTCATCCATAATCTTGCAGCTGTTGCTGCCTATTAGATTCTTAATCAACTGTTTAGCTTGCGTAGGAGTCCTGGTGTTGAAGTTAGCATTACTGGAATTATCCAGCGCAGACTGATATGGAAGATCTATGCCTCTGAAGAAGATGCCAATCAACTGAACCTCAGTGAATCCATGGTGTGGGCAATCACGCTGATACTGCTTAAATCTCATCCAGGCAGTCTTTAAAGGCTCCACAGCTCCTTGAGAAAAGGTGAGTATGTCCTGTCTGGACTGGTCTGAGTGCGCATCATCATAGAAGTGACGCAGGAACTCACTCTTTAAAGCTGCCCAAGTAGTGTACTGAGCAGGTGCCAACTGCTTTAGCCATGCACTAGCGTCTCCAGCAAGACTGTGCGGAAAGAGCTTAAGGAACAGATAGTCCGGGCAGACTCCATCATACTTCATGCCAGTGACTACGTCCTCAAACGAATCAATGTGATCCATAGGCTGCTCCGTTGGGTAACCATGAAATGCATTCTGTCTCATCAGCGAGTAGTAGATGGTTTTGATCTCAAAATCATTTCTTTCAAAAGAAGGAAGCACTAAAGCTGACCGGTTTCTATGAAACTCATCCGGTCTGTTGTAGTCAGCTAAAGTCCTCTCACGTACAACCATCTCTCTACCTTGGGCCTGTCCTTGACCCTGGTTCTGCTCCTGTTGCTGTTGCTCAGGAGGATCAGGGATGACATTCCCTTCAGCATCAACCCTTTGCCAAGCAGCATTGTATGGGTTGTTATCTCGGTCCCTCAGGGTACCTTCAGCATCACGTACCAAAATCAAACGCTCACGCACCATCCTTTCTCTTCTTTCTCTTCTGTTGGTTCTCTCTAGACGTCCAAGTTCTTCAAGATCGATATTAACTAAGTCCAAGTTCGGATTACTTCTAGTTTTCTGCGTTTGCATAAACTGTCTGTAATCGTCCGGCAACGATCGATGCTATCAGTGCAACGATCGCTTCAATCTCTGAATCGCCTAGTGACGATCGGTGCAAGGGTGCAACGATCGACGCAGTGCGATATTGGTACCTGCGACAGAGAGAAAAACAGACAAAATCAGCAACTAAAAAAAACAAAAATAAAAACGAAAAGAAAACGAAAAATTCTAGTAAAACCCTAGGTTCTAAGCTATCGAAGACTCAAAGAGTCCCCGGCAACGGCGCCAAAAACTTGATAGGTGTCAGATTTTAATCCTATATCTAACTGCAAGTGCACAGTTCAGTAGTCGTAGTATATAGGTATTGAATCCACAGGGACTCCGGTATTCAATAGCTCAAGAACAGGAAATTAAACTAGGAATAAATCAATGTGATTGAATTAAAAGCAATGCGAGAAAGTAAACAGAAAGCAGAGATTGTTGGTTGTGAAAGCAAGTTATTAAGAGCGCTAAGTCTAGGGCGTTCTCAGGAAATCAGACAAGCAGACAGTTCATTCAGCAATGATCTAATTAAGCACAGTTCTAGAACTCAAAACACAGATATAGAATTAACCAAATTCCTTTGCGATAATTCTCTAAGTCTAAGTGCAGCAAACCAAACTTTCGTTTGCGAGAACTAACAGATTAAACTAGCATTAATTCCAAGTTTGCTATGTTCACAATTATCCTAAACCAAACTTACGTTTGCGAGAAGTTTAATTGCTCAACCTAATTAGTTCAGATTCCTAAACCCCACTTCTGTGACGTATTTAGCAACCTAAGATCTAGATTCTAATTGATCACGTTTTCTCTCTCCTCCATTCTCACCAGGTAAGATCTGGGAACCAGATCTGAGCTTTCAAACCCGAAAACGTTTTCATCTTTTCATAACTTTCAAAATACCCAAAATCCCGAGAAACCGAGCACACCACCGTGACCGTCGCGACGAGACGAAGCCGCAGCCGCAGAGCCGACCACGACGCGCCGCCGCACGCGCCCGCACGTGCCACCACTCGCCGAAGGAGTCACGGGCACGTGAGATCCACGCGCGCCGGAGGGGTCCACGCGCTGGAGTCCCACACGCCGCCGCCGGAGCCCACGCGCCGCCGCCCGCCGTCGCTGGAGAACCGCTGGAGCGCCGCCGCCCGCCGCCGATCGCCGCCGCCTTTGACCGTCGGAGCCCTGCCGTTGACCACCGCCGTTGACCACCGTCACTGACCGTTGACCGCCGGTACGGTTCGCTGGCTGGTCCGGTTCAATCTGCTTTCGGTTTAGCCCAATTTCAATTTCTGATCCGGTTTAGCTAGTTCAATCCAATTCTGGTTTAAATCAATTCAATTCCGATTTAGTTTGGTTAGGGTCTGGTTTAGGTAATTGGGCTGGTTATTGAATTGGGCCTGGTTCATTCTGGGTTTGGGTCTGGGTCTGGGTTGACCGGGTCAACCAGTTGACTTTGACCTGACCGTTGACTTTCAGTCAACCAAACTTCGGTAGGCCATAACTTGACCGTCCTGAACCCGATTCGAGCGAAACGAAAGCCTATCTCACTCGATTTCTTGTCATTTATCCAGATCCGATGTCCGTTCGGGCTAATGGGGCTTCCAAATTACCGTTTTGCCCTCTTATTTGGCTAAGGTGAGAAAACCGTCGGTTATCTCCCTTGCTCTATTTCAATTCCGGACGATAGTCCTCTTCTAATAGTGTCTTTCCTAGGTAGTGTAGGGTTAGTAAGACTTCTGATGATTAATTGTGGAACGTAGAACTGCTAGGATATCGCTAAGCATGAAAACGTTGATTGTATGTGATGGATATGATTGTTTAGAACTGTGGTAGGGCCCCTGAAAGGGTGTTGCGTGTAGGGGTGCGTAGCGGTTTTTGCGCATCCCTTGAGAAGGCGTCGGGGGTCTGACGAACCCCCCAGAAGGATAAAGAAGGATTGTTTGGGCCTACGGGTCGAAGGAAGGGGTCCATGAGTGTGAAAGCACGAGTGGATGTAGATTGTGTGATGAAGCCTTCGGACCTGTTTGCAAGGTGTTATTAGCTTAGGACTTGCGATTCGTAGTTGTGTAGTGTAAGCGGGATCGCGGACTCCTTAAGTCCGACCTCACTGGGTGATTGTGTTTGAAACAATTACTCAGGCCTCCTTTTCCTTTCCTGTCCCCGTTTTCTTGCAGGTCCGGATGCGGGATTGATACAGTCGAGTGACGTCATTGGTGATTTTGTATACGAAGGAGGCGCTTGGGGCCTAGAACCAGTTGAGTTGGCGTCCCGGTTGGACCGAATCCGGTTCAACGGGCGTCCTAATGCCGTGTCTCCGGTTCGCCGGGAGACGGGTGTTACAGTATCTTCAAGAACTCCTCCTTTTATGCTGCCGTGTTCTTTGCCTCCGTGGATCGCTCAGTTCGTGATAGATAAGCTCCTCTCCCGATCTCCTTCTCTTCTCGAGGTTCATTTGAGATGCATGAGCTCTTTTAGTTAATTCTTCTTTTCACCTCTCATTCCCTCCTCTTTGTATATTTTTTTCTTAATTTTCTTGCTATGTAATAAATTGCTTGCAACAAACTTTCTAATAAAGAAAATGGTATAAATTTTAACATTTAGATAAAAGGAAAAAAAATACAAGGAGTGCCTCCAAATGTGATTCTTCACAAGGATTTAATCATTATGTTCCAAAGATTGTAATTGCTTATTTATTTTGAAACTCTGAAAAGCGTTAGTTATTTTCACCCAAACCAATTTCAATAGATATAAATAATTATATATATATATATATGTGTGTGTAAACCAGAGTAAGTAATATGGTTGTGATATATAAAGGCGGTATGGTGGGTAGACCGTAGACCATGAACGCGGTTGTATGACAGACATTATTATAGGTTTCACTGTTTTATGTCATCGTCACTATCGTCGTGCCGTGTTAGACCATGAACTTACATTATCGTTGTTTTATTTATATGTGTGCAGACACAGGGACACTTGTCCATATATTTATTATGCGTCTGGATACTTCGGCCACTCCGATAAATTCATTATATCTATTAAACACAGGAAACGATAAATTCATTATATCTATTAAACACAGGAAAATATATTATCGACGTGGTCAATTTTGTATTTTTCTGTGTAACGGTCGTATTGTTATACTAATCTTCTAGATTTTGATTTGTGAATGTCGTACAGTAGCTGTCAAACAAAAAGAAGGAAAATACCTGAACCCATTTGTTCACCTCTTTTTTTTTAACCAATAAAAATATGCCATGTAATATTATTTTTAAATAAATTTATAAAATTAAAATTAAGAAATTAAAGACATTTAAATATTTTAAGGACCCTTTGAATGTAAACCTTTGAGGTTTAAGGTTTAGGGATTAGGGTTTATGGTATAGAGTTTAAGCTTTTTGGGTTTAGGGTTTAAGCTCTTTGGATTAGGGTTTAGGGTTTAGGGATTAGGGTTTAGTTTTTTATTTTTTAAAATTTACAAGTTGGGTTTAGGGATTAGAGTTTATGATATAGAGTTTAAACTCTTTGGGTTTAGGGTTTATGGATTAGGGTTTAAGCTCTTTAGATTAGGGTTAAGGGTTTAGGGATTAGGGTTTAGTTTTTTTATTTTTTAAGATTTACATATTGGGTTTAGGGATTAGGATTTAGTTTTAATTTTAATATTTTAGGTTCAAATTATCGTTTAGGGTTTAGGGTTTAGAATTTAGGGTTTAGAGATTAAGATTTAGGTTTTAGTATTTTTTATAAAAAAAATTATTTAAGTTTTTTCCGAAATAATATATATTTTTTTTTCTTTTATTTTCGTTTTTATTTTTTTATTTTTAAAACATTTTTAAAATTTTAGTTATTTATAATATTAGATTATATGGAATTATTTGATTGGTTAGAAAAGGTGGAGGTCAACCTTTTTGTTCACCTCTAGGAGTGAACCCAAGTATTACTCCAAAAAGAATAGTTTATCTAAGTTTGCGGAGAAGTACCAGAACAAGTTGTAAAATACTTTTTGGAATTTTAAAATTAGTAGTTATTAACTCACATAATTTAATTGTTGGAAGATGTATGAGCATCAACAGAACCACAAAATGACCAGTAAACCATAGTTATATATTTGAATGAACGTGTCTACAAAAAAGCCTCTAAAAAAAAATTCTTTCGAATGAGCTTTTTAACCTAATTTGGGAGGCATAACAAAATTTGAATGTGTTTGTTTTTCTTGATATATAGTCAGACAACATATTAGTCTTTCATTCATACGCTCGCTAGCAAGATCTAAAGATTAATTAAATTAAAATTTTAATTTAAGACAAAATTTTATTAATTTATAGCAATTATATTGTATGCATGGTTTTTTTTATTCCATCAATGGTACTTTTTATCTTACACACGAAGGTTTTAGACCTATTACCTAAACAGCAAGGCAATTAGCCCATCAAATTCCTCACCGTTAGTTAAAAAAATCTTAATATATAAATTATCTAAAAAAATTGATTTCAATTGGTCCATTTCCTGGACATCTTTTTTTTTTTTTTTGTCAACTTCTGGACATCTAAACTACCAAGCCCAACATTTTTTACTTTATTTAATTATAGTTGAATAGATTACACAATATAGACGTTTAAGAAAAGAGGGTAAATGATAAAATAATTAGTCTAATATTATTTATCCATGTCTCTTAATTTAAATTTTTGGTACACCATCTCCAACCACATTATTTTTCACTTCAAATTCTAGTTTGGAATAAATTTTCTAAACTGCATTAAAAATGAAATTATACCATATTTTAAATCACCATTCTATTTTTTACTGCCCTCTTCAACTCTTATTAATAAGAATGATTGACCGATCTCTTACTTTTAATGTCGAGGTACTTCGAGTAGTGGGTACCTCGTAGGACCTGCTAGGCAAGATTTCACTCCGTGAAAAAGATGATTCATTCGGATCAACATGAAAGCCCAACTACATTGCATTGCCAGAATTCATGTTACTTTAAAATAAAATAGGTTGGAGTAAAATTCAACTCCATTTTCAAATGATATTATTTTGAAGTAAAAATAGAATAATACATTGGAAATGTTCTTAACCAATTTACATTATATATTTTTCCTTTGACGTCTATAAAAAACAAATAGCCTTTTATATAAACGCCACAAATATTATTAGTTTGGTATGTAAGATTGTGGACCAAATCAAAGTTACTCATTCTTATTGGTTAGAAACTAATTACAAAATCCAAACCATTATATAAAGAAAACGTGGCATCGCACACAACAATTGGAGGCATATTAAGAGAGAGAGAATATTTAAAAGTTAGAGAGAGAGAGAGAGGCGTTATGATCGAACAGCAAACTATGGAGATTAAGATACGACGACACATACCAGAGGCAACCGTGAGGAAAGAGGAAGAGAACACTACAAGAAAACAAGCCTTAAACCGACGGAATTTCCGACAGAAAATTTGCCGTCGGAAATACGTCGACGTATCGACGGATTGGAAGTCGTCGGTTTTGCGTCGGTAATTTCCGACGGCAAACATTTCCGTCGGAAAATTTTCCGACGGCAAACATTTCCGTCGGAAAATTTCTGACGGATTTCCGACGGATGTAATATTTCTGTCGGAAATCCGTCGGAAATTTCCGACAGATTTCCGAGGGATAGTTTGATTTAGGGTTTAGGGTTACAAACCCTAAACCTGATTCTTTGTAAAACTCCGGGGTGATTAGTAGTAGGTTTTAATGAGTGAAGATCAACATTTTATATCACTTAAAAATTGTTTTACACATTCTCGAAAATACGAAGTACCATCGTCGAATTCACTTCTTAGTAGACAATGTCATTTGTCGATATGTTGAACGGATCTCTTGTTTGATTTACGGAAATCTAATTTTGTATTATATAAGTCATACGATCCTAAATATTGTATCTGAAATGTATTATTTAACTTTTAAGTTTTCGTAATCCCGGAACCCTAAACCCTAAACATACCCTAAACCTATTTCCTCAGAAATCCGTCGGAAATTTCCGACGGATTTCCGACAGAAATATTACATCCGTCGGAAATCCGTCGGAAACCAGTTTATAAAACTGGGTATGTTTCCTAATTTATAAAAATCATATACTAAATTATATACTAAATTATAAAAATCCTATACTAAATTTTGTGTTTAATTTATGTTTAATGTGGAATATTTTATTTAAAATATTATGTTTTTATGTTATGTAATATGAATTATGAAGTAATGTATTGGTTTAATATTATGTTTTAATTAATTTATTTCTAATATATTTTCCGACGGATTTCCGACGGATAATTGAGATCCGTCGGAAATCTGTCGGTTATTGAACCGCCAAAATTTTAACCGAAAATTTCGTAATACCGCCTTATAATTTTAGAAACCGACGGATTTCCGACGGATCTTAATTATCCGTCGGAAATCCGTCGGAAAACTTAAATATCTTTTCACCGACTCATCTTCCTCCTCATTTCTTCGACAGCTCTCTCTCTCTCTACTTCTTCTTCTCCGACTTCTCTCTTCGTTGCACGCACGATTCCGGCGAGATCTCTCCGAAACCAACCGCCAACCACATCAAAATCATGTAAGCTTTGATTTGAACCGATTAATTTTAGAGAATAATGAGATTTTAGGTGTTTGGAATTTAGGATCTAGGATGCATGTTGTTTGAGTGTTGATTCTAGGAGCTTAACATCCTTCTTAGGTTGTTAGATTGATGTTAGTTTGTTTAGAAATGTAATTTTTATTTATCTAACATTTTTTGGTTTGTATAAGTTTTATTTCTTTATTTTTGTAATGTTTAAGAGGTTTTTAAAATTTTTATGGATTATGAAAATGTTTTTAGTAATTTAATATAACATTAGATATTTTTTCTTTATAAAAACGATTTTATAATTTTTTAGATTATAAAAACGTTTTTTAGTAATTTAATAAAACATTAGATATTTTTTATTTATAAAAACGATTTTATAAATTTTTAGATTATAAAAACATTTTTAAGTATTTTATAAAAACATTAGATATTTTTTTATATAAAAACGAATTTATGATTTTTTAGATTAAAAAAACGTTTTTAGTATTTTAAAAAAAATTAGATAATTTTTTCTTCATAAAAAAAAATTTTCATAAATTTTTAACATATTAAAAAGTTTTTTATATATATATGAAAACGAGTTTATATTTTTCAGATTTATAAAACTGTTTTTTGAAATTATTAATATTGTAATAAAAGTTTATATAAAATTATGATTTATATAAATGTTTTTATAACGCTTGCTTGACTCTAAGTGTTTTTTCACGTGATGTAGGAATGACTACGGTACCGGTCAGGTTCGTGGATCTCTTCCGGATGAGCCTTCTCAGCCTCCTCAAGCACGGTCGGCACCTCCACGGCGAGCTCGATCGACTCAACTTAGACCGTCTTGTTCTCTACCGTCGGCTCCGGGGCAAGAAGCTCCTAGCGGGAGCCATTCGGGGCAAGAAGCTCCTAGCGGGAGCCATTTGGGCGGGACAACTCAAGTGATGGAACCGAGAGTGGGAACAGGAGCTTCGGGAACGGGGACATGGACGGACGAGGACGGGTTCGGTACATGGGACATGAACGGGATTGAGATCCGATGAGAATCTTAATGTTATGTAATTGAAATAAATACTTTTAATAAATTTAATAAAAATTTTATAAAATATTTCGTATATAAAATATTAAATTTTAATATATATATATATATATATATATAATAATAATAAATTATAAATACTTTAAATATATATAATAATATTTTTTTTTTAATAATAATTTTAAGAACCGTCGGAAATCCGTCGGAAAATAGTTTGTCGGAAATCCGTCGGAAAATAGTTTGTCGGAAATCCGTCGGAAAATAGTTTGTCGGAAATCCGTCGGAAAATAGTTTGTCGGAAATCCGTCGAAAAATAGTTTGTCGGAAATCCGTCGGAGATAACCGACGGATTTCCGACGGATACGATTTTCCGACAAAATAGAACCGACGGATTTGTTCTGTCGAAATTCCGTCGATAAACGGTGTTTCCGACGGATTACCGACGATTATGGCCGTCGGTAATCGCGTGTTTTCTTGTAGTGGAAACAGGAAGAAGAAGATGAGCAACCGCTTAGTCCGGTGGCGCGTGTGTTCCACGCTCCGGAGTTCAATTGTTACGTCATATCGGTGATTGGAGTTAAGAAGAAGATCGAGCCAGATGTGATTATCGAAGGATTAAAGCAAACTTTGATCAGACATCCTCGTTTCTCCAGTAAAATGGTGAGTCCCACCCCACACTTTTACATACATACACATTTATACGTTTAGAATAATCTTAACTTTAATCTTGTGGTAAAGATATCATATACGTATATGTATCTCATATATATGTCTTCTTAAATCGTATATATCAATATTTTCTTTGTCCAATAGAAAAAAATCAACTCATTTTGATGGATACGAACTTTTTCAACATTTTGATCGTTTCATTGACTTTTCTTCTAGTAATGCGTGATCGTCGAGTCTGGATAGTGTTTCTTGACCAATAATCTTTTTGTACGGCAGTTGTTTTTTTGGGTTTGTTATTATTATTCAAATAAATTTATGAGAGAATATTGTTCCAAATTAAGACTGATTAAATATTTTTGGTCAAGAACTCAAAGGACAAAAATAAAATTTTAAGATAGCATTCCAAAATGGAAGAATGTTGTTCCATTTATGCTAGAAAAATATATCTAGCAGAAAATGCATTTTAGCAGTATATTCCACCCAAATGATAACTATTTGAGTAAATATCCTAAATTTTTTTATATATAATAAAAGTTAATATTTCCATCTAGAGTTATTAATTTTTTTCAAATCTATTTTTCTCTAAATTTTATTCATTAACTTTATGGTAGTTTTAGATTTGACAGTTAAAATATTTTACATATAAATATTTTGCTTCTGTTTGATTTAACTTAGTTTTATTTTAACGCTATTGTAAGATCTTAACTCGCTTATCCGAAGATAGAAAAAGTTTTAGAGTTTTTAATTAGGGATTCTAAAAGAGGATTTAAGAACACGGTGAAAATATGGAAACTAGGGTTTCACTTTAGGTTCGAGATGGAATAAAGCGGCGTAGAAGAATGTTTAAGTCGCCGGAGAGAGATTAGGTCAAGGTCGATTTGCTAAGTCTCTCAAGCGAAAGTATTATGAAAAGCGTGAGTTTATTGAATGATGAGGTCCCCTTATATAGGGTTACAAAGTCGGTTTAACAATAAAGGAAAATTGAGATAAACATAAATATTTCCTAATATCTCGGTTCTGACTTTATAGAATATTTCCGTATCTCGGTGCTGATATGTGCCGTCTTTACTCTATTTGCGACTTGCACCCTCTAAAACCCTAGATGTAAGCCGGTTGAACCGGGTCGGGTTTAATCTGTGTTTTACCGACTTGGGTCCTAAACCGTCTTTCCATTCTGGGCCGACCTAAATTCCTGAATATGCCTTTTTAGAGAAAGTGCTAATCTTGACTCCAACAATTATTAATTAAAAGTTCTATGTATCTTTGATACTTATATTTAATTATTATTCATATACAAATCATTTTTTCCTATACGAAAATATTAAAATTGACTAATTTCTAACCAATTGACAATTTGATTTCCCCTCATCACCTATATTTATTAGTTTTGAGATTTTTACGTTAAAGTTAAACATATATTTGAATAATTAATTACTTGAAGGTGAACAAAAGGAACAAGAATAAACAAACACAAACATGGGTTCGGACAAACGTGGTCGTCAACGATCACGTCATCGTACAGAACATCCAAACGCAAAACATAGAGAACGCAAACGCAGACAAGTTTCTTGAGAGATACGTCTCGGACCTCACGGTGGTTCCTTTAGATATCTCGAAGCCATTATGGGAGCTTCACCTCCTCGATTAGAAAACCTCCGATGCAGAAAACGTCGCCGTTTTGAAATTTCATCACTCTTTAGGAGACGGTATGTCTCTAATGTCCCTTGTCCTCGCATGTATGCGTAAAACATCGAACCCCGACGAGCTCCCGACACTACCGTACCAAAACCGATCGTCGTCCGGATCTTCCCGGTTAACGACCGGTTCAAGGAGTGATTTCCGGTTCTTGTGGTTAACTAAGGTTCTATGGTCGGCGATTATCTTGGTTTTGAATACGATTTGTGATGCTTTGGAGTTTATTGCTACGGCAATGTTCTTTAAGGACACTGAAACACCGATCAAAGGCGATTTCCGGCTAAGTAAGCCTAAACGGATGTCTTTAGTCCATCGTACCGTAAGCTTAGACGACATAAAGCTAATCAAGAATACCATGAAGATGGTAAGATTCCTTTTTAGATTATTTTTTAGGTCTGTGGAATCCTAACAATATTTTTTAGGTTGACATCATATGTTTTTGACACTTTTTCAAAATTTATTTATGGTTTACTAGACTGTCAACGACGTAGTACTTGGAGTAACTCAGGCTGGTCTCTCGCAATACTTGGAGAGAAGATATGGTGAAAATATATTTATAGACTCTTTGACATATACACGTTAAGATATCGTATATTATTAACGAGTCAATTCTGATGATCTTATCATAAATTAATAGGAGAGAAGAAGAAGCAACTAGGAGATGAAGATCAAGAATCTAAAAGGAATTCAAATGACATGCCTAAAAGAATAAGGCTAAGATCAGCTCTACTTGTAAATCTAAGACCCACGACTGGAATCCAGGCAATTTCATATACCCTATCAATTCTTTTTTATTTTATTTAACGACGATCATATATAATAAACTTATTATGTATAAAAGTTTTTTAAAATATATCAATTTTGGGGTTAAATCAGGATCTATCTGATATGATGGCTAAAGGATCTAAGTGTAGATGGGGAAACTGGATCGGCTACATAGTCTTTCCATTCTCTATCGGTTTACGCAAAGATCCATTGGAACATCTTCTAAGAGCCAAAAGGATAATCGACCGCAAGAAAAACTCGTTGGAAGCTGCACTAACATTTATCGTCGGTAAATTCATGCTTCAGTCGTTTGGAGTTCAGGTTAGTTTGATTAATAATTAGCACATTTGATATGATCATCACAAAAAAAATAGATATGATCATCAACCATTTATTTTTGTTAGACCAAGAACAATGGGGATTTTTAGGGAGAGGGGTTCTTAAAAAAATTATAAAATAATACGTGGGCCCCACAGCATAGTTAAGATACAGGTCCTTAAAATCTTTATATAAGGACCGATCCTTACACTGTTCACGCCACGTGGCGTGTAACGATTGGTCCTTATTTTTTTAATAATTTTTTTTTTTTTAAGGATCCGAAAAAAAAAAATTAAAATAATATTAAATTTTTTTTTTTAAGAACCCCAATGGGTTACACCATTGGGGATTCGTTAATCTAACCTTATGAAATGAAATGAATGTAGGTGACAGCTAATATAATAAATAGAGCATTGTCAAACACAACGATGTCCTTTTCAAACTTGATTGGTCCGATTGAAGAAATCAGCTTCTTTGGACATCCTATCACTTACATGGCCCCAAGTGTATATGGCCATCCCCATGTAAGATTTTAGACCACTATATTTTATGTCATTATTTTCCTTAGTGAAAACAGATTTTGACGATCTCTCACTGGTCTTTGATTAGGCTTTGACGATGCATTTTCAAAGTTACATGAACAAGATGACGATTTCTTTGACCGTAGATCAAACGGTTATAAGTGATACTCATCGGCTACTTGACGACTGGGAGGAATCTCTACGAAGCATCAAAGCTGCTGTTCAAGAAAGAGGCTCCATTCATCAGTAGATCTGAGCTAAATATTTATTCATATCTTCTTACTCGAAAAGAAAAGATTAAAATTTGAAAGAAGATAAAGCGTACAACGAGGCATAAGCATGATATTATTATAGTATTAATTAATCATTTTTATTATATAAATTGGGTCTATAAATTTATTGTCACACCTACGATATCATTTGCTAATAAGCTTAGAATATCAGCCGCGCCTAACTTCAGTTGCGTCCATGCTTAAAAGGCTACCATGTGAAATGATCATTATTATCAATAATAGACTAATTATTTATATACAAACTGTATACAATTCTTAAATAAATGTTAACTCAAGACAATATCATTTTTGGCCGATTCTTTAATAGTTTGTTTCGTCATCAGCAACTTAGCATCGTGCCGTCTGTCAGGTATGTTTTATGTTTGAATTTGAGGCTCAAACTAATTAATCTAACCAACCCAAAATATCTTTATTATACAAATTAGAAGTCATGAAAACTCACCATATTTTTTTATGACAACTCACCAAAACCTGAAGTGTCATCACCACAATTTTTGATAATTTTCTTCATTATTTTTTTTTTTCAATTTCAATAGATAAACAAAAAATTCAAACATATTTTTTTTTTATTGAAAACTGATGATTCACCCGATACTTCCATTTCTCCCCTCTTCTCCGTCATTTTCCAAATAAATTTCATTGTTGTCCATGTATTCTCTCTCTCTTCTTCATCTCCATCGTTTAATCTTCTTTGTTTGTTTTTTTTTTTTCTATAGCAACAAAAAAACGGCACAGGCTTGTAATTTCTTTTTAGTCAATGGCGCTGCATCGTCATCGTCTTCCTCTTCCTTTCAGAAACCTCCAACCATTTCTGCAGCAGCTCTCAAAGCCCTTTTAAACCTTCCGGGAATAACGGAGGTGGTGGAAGCGTCAGCGGGAACAACCGGATTAAACCTGGGTTCTTCCCGGAGCTCCGTCGTACCAAATCATTCTCGGCATCCAAGAACAACGAGGGGTTCTCCGGGGTGTTTGAGCCACAGCGTAGGTGTTGCGACGTCAAACTTTGGAGTTTGTGGAGCTTCTCCTACGGCTGTTCTTTCTCCGGCGTGAAATCTACGATTAGTTCCCAGATCTGTTTGTTCCTACGATTTAGAAAGGTAGCATCGAATCGTCTTATTTGTTCTTCCCAAATCTGCTATTAATTTCTTTTAGTTTCTGAATCGTAATTGTTTGATCTGAAATTTGTAAATTGAAGCAATTTTCCCACTGTTTTTCCAATGGATAAGTTATTGAGACAAAAAGAGAGAAGATAAAAATAGAAAAGTCGTACGCGTCTCTAATTAGAGTCAAGAACAGTTCAAGCCAGGTCGAAAGCAGGAAAGTATTGAGATATTATAGGATATACGATATACTAGTATCTATTGAGTATCTAGGATATCTTTCTCTTGAGATCCTCCTGCTGTGTATATAAACTATTGTAGCGCTTCCATTCAATATACATCAGATTACACAATCTTACATGGTATCAGAGCTCTCGATCTGACCATATATTTTCTTAATTCTAAACAAACAAAATCTTCATGGCAACTTCATCGACACCTTCTTCTTCGTTAATGGAGTCGTCTCACTCAGGTGGATCGGGACTTGTAATCAATCCAAGTGATCCGAAAAACCCTATTTACTCGATCAATATGAGCTCAGTAACCAAGCTCACAGCAAACAATTATATCACATGGAGTTTATATGTTTCTCTGTTTCTCGATGGATATGATCTTAAGAAATTCATCACCGATGATGCACTTCTTCCGTCACCAACGATTCAGCTTGACAACACAGTCACTCCGAATCCGGCGTACTCTTCATGGATCCGACAGGACAAGTTAATCTCCGCTGCTCTGCTCGGTTCCATCTCCCTGTCTCAGCAATCTCTTGTCTCTACGGCAAGCACTTCTCTGGAGGCATGGAACACACTGAAATCAACCTTCGGCAGACCGTCTCGAGGTCACTTCAAGCAAATCAAAGAACAATTGAAAAAGGGGTCAAAAGGTCAGCGATCTATTGATGAATACCTCCAGTCTGTGAAAGCCAAGGTGGATCAAGTCGCCCTTCTAGGCAAGCCCCTCGATCATGAAGACCTCATTGAATATGTTCTGGAAGGTCTTGAAGATGACTACAAAGGTTTCATTGAGCAAATCAATGCTCGTGACATTCTTCTGTCGCTCGACGAACTCAGGGATAAACTCGTCAAGCGTGAAGGTGTGCGGCTCCAGCTGCGTCCTTTCCGGTTACTGCTAATGTTGCAGTCAACAAGTCGAAACCTTACAACAATCACAACTATCAACAAACACAACAGTATGACTCTCGGAACTCGAATCAGTCGTACTCACCTCTTCCGCAAGGTAATCAACGGAGACCATATCTTGGTAGGTGCCAGGCCTGTGGAGTACAGGGTCATAACGCCCAGCGTTGCTCACAATTCAGGGTTGTTTCAAATGATTCATCATCAGTCCAGCTGCCGTTCATCTCTAACTGGCAACCACGAGCGAATAAAACTGTGTTTCCGGCTCACCAGGACAACTCCGCATGGCTGCTCGACTCTGGTGCGTCGCACCATATCACTTCGGACTTGCAGAACCTGTCCCTCCATTCGCCATATCAGGGACATGACTCGGTGGTTATTGGTGATAGCTCTGGTCATCCAATAACACATACTGGTTCAACATCACTCTCTACTCCCTCTAAATCTCTTGAATTGCGAAATGTTTTATTTGCACCTTCGATTAAGAGGAACTTGATGTCAGTATATCAGACATGTGTTGATAATGGAGTCTCAATTACCTTTGATCCTTGGTGTTTTCAGGTGCTGGATCTAACCATGGGGGCGCTTCTCAAAACAGGACGAACTAGTAATGGCATGTACGAGTTGCTGGATTCTGTCCCATCTTCCTCTCGCTTTCAAGTTCTTTCAGCAATAAAAACTTTGATGACTCAATGGCATTCTCGTCTTGGTCATCCTGATCTTAGTGTTCTTTCTCGAATTCTTTCGCAGTGTTCTCTTCCTTTTTCAAACAAGATTTCTTCTCCTTTGTTATGCAATGCATGTTCAATTAATAAAAGTCATACGCTTTGTTTTGGGACAAACCCACTTCAATCTTCTCGACCTTTGGAAATCATTTTCTCTGATGTTTGGACATCTCCGGTTTTATCCTTTGATGGCTTCAAATACTACCTTGTTTTGATTGATCATTTTGCACGCTATACATGGATTTATCCAATGAAACGCAAGTCACAAGTTTTTGAAATTTTCGTACGTTTTAAAGAACTTGTTGAAAATCGGTTTCAATCTCGAATTGTTACCTTTTACTCAGACAATGGAGGTGAGTTCGTTGCATTAACACCATTTCTGTCCAAGATAGTTAATTCTCATCGAACTTCACATCCACATACACCAGAACACAATGGAATCTCTGAGAGAAAACATCGACATATTGTCGAGACTGGTTTGGCATTGTTAACTCATGCCAATCTTCCATTGTTGTACTGGTCTTTTGCGTTTCCAACAGCTGTGGATTTGATCAATCGTATTCCTAGTCCATTGCTTCATCATCAAACGCTACTTGAACTTCTTTTTCATGAAACACCAAATTACACTAAGCTTAGAGTTTTTGGGTGTTTATGCTATCCTTGGCTCAGGCCATATGCTTCTCACAAGCTTGATTCACATTCCAAGGCTTGTATTTTCATGGGATATTCTGCCTCACAAAGTGCTTATCTCTGTTATGATCTTGATGCCTCACGCTTATATGTCTCTAGGCATGTAGAATTTTTTGAAAATGAATTTACTCTTCGAGCTATTTCATCATCGTCGTCACCTTCATCTTCTTCTTCTGAACCTGAGATTCCTTCCTCGGTTCAACTTTTACCTTCTCCGGTCACATTGCCATCTACTGTCCAACCCGTGGTCCTTGATCTTGCACCACCATTGTCCCCTGCAGCTCTGTCGCCTATGGAGTTCTCTGCTGAGCATGTGCCGGTTTTACAGCCATCATTGTTGTCTGAACATTCTTTAGACTCAACTGATGTTTCTGTTAGTGTGCAGGATCCGAATACTTTAGCATCTGCTCAAGACATTTCAGATGCTGTTCATGTCTCTGTTTCTTATCCGGTTATTGGGTCAACGGTACCTGCAGTGACTGGTGGTCGTCGTAATGATCATCAAATGGTCACACGGGCAAAGAATGATATTGTTAAACCCAACAAGCGTTATGCCTTAGTCTCTATCAAGTCCATAGAAGTGGACATTGAACCTATAACTCATGTTCAAGCTCTTAAATATGATCGGTGGCGTCGTTCAATGAGTGATGAGTTTGATTCTCAAATTCAACACGAAACATGGGATTTGGTACCACCTGATGCGCAACAAAACTTGGTGGACTGTCGTTGGGTGTTCATGATTAAACGGAAGCCTGATGGGACTATTGATCGGTTGAAGTCCAGACTTGTTGCGAAGGGATATAATCAGAGACCGGGTATTGATTACTTTGAAACTTTAGTCCTGTTGTCAAGCATCCAACCATACAAATCGTTCTTGGCATTGCAGTTTCATGTGGTTGGGTTCTTCGTCAGTTGGACGTCAATAACGCTTTTCTTCAAGGGTCTCTCAAAAAAGATGTATTCATGGCTCAACCACCAGGTTTCGTGGATAAGGATAGACCAGAGTTTGTTTGTAAACTCAAGAAAGCAATTTATGGCCTCAAGCAAGCTCCTCGAGCTTGGTATAATGCGTTGCGGAACTTTCTTCTTCATGTTGGGTTTGTGAATTCTGTCGCAGATGCCTCTCTTTTCATTCTGATCTCCAATGGCGTAAGAATCTATGTCTTGATTTATGTTGATGATATTGTTGTTACTGGGAATTCTCAAGTCCATGTTCAATAGTTTATCTCCTTGATCTCGGGTCGCTTTTCCTTAAAAGACTTGGGCGACTTAAGCTATTTTTTGGGCATAGAGGTTACCAGAACAACTGAAGGATTGACACTCACTCAAACTAAATACATCAACAATCTTTTGCACAGCACCAACATGACAACCGCCAAGCCTGTTTCTACGCTAATGGTGGATGAACCGCCTCTTGCTCTCAAGCCAGGTCTGTTACTCTCCGACCCTGTTGAGTATAGATCGGTGTTTGGTAGTCTGCAATACTTGCTGTTCACGCGGCCTGATATTGCTTACTCCGTCAACAAGCTTTCGCAATATATGCATCAGCCTTGTGAAGATCATTGGACTGCGGTCAAGAGAGTCCTCCGTTACTTGTGTGGTACGAAACATCTCGGCCTGTTATTTTGTGCTTATTCACTCCATTCATGCTTATTCGGATGCTGATTGGGCTGGGGATCGTGATGACTACATCTCTACTGGTGCATAACTTGTTTATGTGGGCAAACATTTAGTTTCTTGGTCATCTAAGAAACAGAAAACAGTGGCACGTTCATCTACTGAGGTTGAGTATAAATCGGTTTCAGACACAGCCTCAGAGTTGCTTTGGGTCGTTTCTCTACTTGCTGAACTTGGCTTCTCCTCCATTAAAACTCCTGTCATATTTTGTGACAATGTGGGTGCAACCTATTTGTCCGCCAATCCTGTTTTTCATTCAAGAATGAAGCATATGGCAGTTGATTATCACTTCATTCGTGGCTTGGTACAATCGGGTGATCTACGAGTCTCACATGTTGTTGGGATAGTGTCCTGAAATCACACTCGTACTCACTCCTGATGATAGTTGTGTGTCGAGATCAGACATTCGTATAATACTGGGCGGTTGCAATGTTTTGCTAGAAGCCTCTTGCAATCTGTAAGTTGTATACTTACTGCCAGTATTATATGATCCTATAGGGTCACACACCTAAGCAAACTGGAAGCTACGACATGGGAATGATCATTATGGTAATGATCATATTAATGTGTATTGGATACACATTATAATCGATATAATGGTGTTGTGTCGATCGACACAGCTTGTGTGTCGGTCGACACAGTTCGGGTTTTCGGAAAGGCTTTCCGAATTAAGACTTAATCTGGTCTGGCCCGTTAAGCATGTTTTAGGTCGAATAAAACATGAGTTTTTCGACCTAAACAGAGGGCCGTCCACTTTTCTTGACAGAAAGAGTAGAAACACCAGAAAGAATTGATTCCCGTTGATCCGGCACTAGCATCCCGTTTCCAGCTTGTGTGCATGTGTATCTGGTAGAGGCAAGGCATCTGCGTTGCTCCACTGATCTCGTTCACCATTCTCATTCCGCTGCCAGTTCAAAGGTAAGAACGAGGTTGGTTTAATTCAATATATCAAACCCTAGATCCTAGGAGATCCAACAGTGGTATCAGAGCGTGTTAGGGTTTAGACTATTGAATCTGATGCAATTAATTCGAAACTTGTTGTTGTTGAATTGAAAATTGCCTGCTAAAATCGTTTTTCTTATGTTAATCTCGGATTGTATGCATGTTGAAAATCGATGAACTGTTGAAATCGCACTGTGTCGATCGACACAAAGCGTGTGTCGGTCGACACGCCGCGAAATAACGCGTAAAATTTTAGGGTTTGTCGCAGAGTATCGATCGACACAAAGCGTGTGTCGGTCGACACAGAGCGAAAACTCGCGTAAAATTTTAGGGTTTGTCGCATAGTGTCGATCGACACAAAGTGTGTGTCGGTCGACACAAAGCGAAAATCCGTAAATAATTTTGGGGTTTCGATCTGTGATCGAGTACCCGTATTCCTGCTGTGTCGATCGATACACTGGGTGTGTCGGTCGACACAGGCAATGCGATTAGATAGATCGGTTCAATTGGATTGAACCGGTTATCTCGCTCGGTTAATTTTAATTAACCAATTGGTTCTGGTTTGGTATTGTCGATCGACACACAGTGTGTGACGATCGACATGGACCATTAAACCAAACCGGTTCAATTGGATTGAATCGGTTAAGTAAATTCGATCCGGTTTGACCGGTTATCGAAGACCGGTTTAAGTTGAGTTGCGTCGACCGATGCCAATGGTTGGCGTCGATCGACACGACATTCGCAGATATGCTGGTTGGACCACAAATTTGCATATACCAGACCAAATTTAATCTTAAAGTTCTAGTTGAACCTAAAATTAATAAAACTGAATGTTTTAAATAAATTAATAACTTCTTGGATGTATATTGGATATGCATCAAGATAAAAAGGTTCATTTCCTCAACTAAATATCAAGTGATCTTGATGTCTTGCCCGATCTTGTCTACTGTCAAGACTCGTGTCGTTTGTTGGATATTCTTGGAGTCCTTGATATCCACTGCAACATGAGTAAGGCAGGTGGTCATTGACAGACTTGCAGTGCAACTGTCAGTGATCACAAGACAGAAAAGGATTGGTTTTACTTGACTGGGCTGTCAGAAGTTCTGGGCCCAGAGACATCAGAGTGGATTAGGCATAGTTTGTCTTATCCACGACCAAGAGTTGTACTGGGTACAATTAGCAATGATTTGCTTACCTAGATAACTAAAGTTTGAGTAACGGCGAGTCGCCCACTCGAATTTTAGTAATCTGAGGATCTTGGCTCATTGTATTCATCTGAGAAAACATAGTTTTGAATACAATGCGAGTTTTTCTTATTAGATAAGAATTCTCATTTCTTGAGCATTATAACTAAAACTCTACCTCTTTTAATTACAGCTATGTCTGTCTCAAATCACATCAACACTTTCTCACTAAGATCCGTCCTTGAGAAGGACAAGTTAAATGGATCTAATTTCTTGGAATGGTATCGGAACCTGAGAATAGTTCTCAGGCAGGAGAACAAGGAATATGTCCTTGAAAGAGTTCTCCCCGAGAGGCCACGTTCCAATGCCCCGCAGACAGAAAAGAATGCTTGGGATAAGCATTCAGCTGATGTCAAAGATGTTAATTGTCTAATGCTGGTGACTATGAACTCTGAGCTGCAGAAGCAATATGAGAACGTGATGTCACCCATTGAGATGATTAACAGCCTGAAAGCTTTGTTTCAGGAGCAAGCTCGCACAGAGAGATACCAGACGGTTAAGTCTCTCATGGATTGCAAGCTGGCTAAGGACAGTCCAGTAAGTCCTCATGTCCTTAAAATGATGGGTTACATTGATAACCTGGGGAAACTGGACTGTGCCATTAGCCAGGAGCTAGCCACTGACATGATTCTGCAGTCTTTGCCGTCGTGTTTTGATCAGTTCATCATGAACTACAACATGCAAAACATGACTAAGACATTGACTGAGTTGCACGGCATGCTGAAGACAGCAGAGCCGAATCTCAAGAAGGCAACTCCCAGTGTACTGATGGTACAAGGGGGTAAAAGGTTTAAGAAACCTAAGAAGGGTAAGGGAAAGGCCCAAGGTTGTCCAGACTGAAAGTCAGGACAAGCCCAAGCCGAAGCCCAAATCCGGGCCTTCTCCTGAGGATAAGTGCAACTACTGCAAGCAGTTGGGGCATTGGAAGAAAGACTGCAAGAAGTTCATGGAAGATTACAAGAAGCTGAAGAAGACGTATGATGCGTCTGACTCAGGTATTTATGTTATCGAACTTAATGTTATGTCTTCTAGTTCTACTTCGTGGGTATTGGATACCGGCTGCGGTGCTCATATTTGTACTGATGTGCAGGCACTAAGAAATAGTAGGACGCTGAAGAAAGGACAAGTGGAGCTACGGGTCGGGAATGGAGCTAAGGTTGCTGCACTGGCCGTAGGCACCTACGAGTTGTCCTTACCTTCGGGCATGGTTTTAATTTTAAATAATTGCTACTTTGTACCTGCGATAAGCAGAAACATAATTTCAGTTTCCGTTTTGGATTTGGAAGGTTTTGATTTTGCTGTTAAGAATAAAGTTTGTTCTTTTAATCGTGATGGTACGTATTATGGTAGCGCTCCATTAGATAATGGGTTATATGTTTTAAACCAAGAAATGCCTGTCTTTAACATAAATACAAAGTGGTTTAAGTCCAATGACGAAAACCCGACTTTCTTATGGCATTGTCGTTTGGGCCATATCAATGAGAAACGCATCCAAAGGCTCCATCGAAATGGGCTTCTGGGCTCATTTGATTTTGAATCATGTGAGAAATGCGAATCTTGTTTGATAGGCAAAATGGCTAGAGCCCATTTCAACAAACCAAATGAAAGGGCCAGTGATTTATTGGGCCTCGTTCATACTGATGTATGTGGGCCGATGAGTACTGTTGCCAGAGGAAATTACAAGTACTTCATTACCTTCACTGATGATTTCAGTAGGTATGGCTATGTCTATTTGATGAGACACAAGTCAGAATCCTTTGATAGATTCAAGGAATTCAAGAATGAAGTACAGAACCAACTTGGCAAAAGTATCAAAGTTCTGCGATCGGATCGCGGAGGAGAATACTTGAGTCAAGAGTTCAGCGACTATCTGAGCGAGTGTGGAATTATTTCACAACTCACTCCTCCTGGAACACCCCAATGGAATGGAGTGTCAGAGAGGAGGAATCGAACCTTATTGGATATGGTTCGGTCTATGATGAGTCATTCAAATCTTCCATTATCCTTTTGGGGATACGCTCTAGAAACGTCTGCGTTTACACTAAATAGGGTACCATCTAAATCAGTGGAAAAGACACCACATGAACTGTGGACTGGGAATGTTCCTAGTCTGTCTTTCCTGAGGATTTGGGGTTGTGAGGCTTATGTCAAACGATTAATCTCTGACAAACTTGCACCCAAATCAGATAAATGCTACTTCGTTGGTTATCCTAGGGAAACCAAGGCATACTACTTTTACAACCAATCTGAGAACAAAGTATTTGTTGCTCGGGACTGTTCTTTTCTTGAGAGGGAGTTTCTCTCTAAGAAAAACAGTGGGAGTAAAGTACATCTTGAAGAAATTCAAGATGCACAGGAGACTGCTCAACCTGCTGAGGAAGAGCAGCAGTTGGATCCACAGAGTTCTGTGGAACCGGCGCCTGTGGAGCCTGAAGTTCGCAGATCCGGAAGGATCCGTCACGAACCCGAGAGATACTATGGATTTCTCGTGACCAATTCAAATGATCTGATGATCATTGATAGTGACGAACCAGCGACCTTCGCGGAAGCAATGATGGACCCGGACTCCGAAAAGTGGCTTGAAGCCTCTAAATCCGAAATGGGATCCATGTCAGAAAACCAAGTATGGACCTTGGTCGATTTACCTAATGGTGCAAAAGCCATTGAGTGTAAATGGATCTTCAAGAAGAAGATTGACGTGGATGGCAATGTACAGATTTACAAAGCGAGGTTGGTGGCTAAAGGTTTCAAGCAAATTCATGGTATTGACTATGATGAAACCTATTCCCCAGTCGCTATGCTTAAATCCATTCGGATTCTTCTAGCGATTGCTGCTCATTATGACTATGAGATTTGGCAAATGGATGTCAAAACCGCATTCCTGAATGGTATTCTGGAAGAGGATGTGTATATGACACAGCCTGAAGGTTTTGTCGATCCTAAGAATGCTGGGAAGGTATGCAAGCTTCATAAATCCATTTATGGATTGAAGCAAGCATCACGGAGTTGGAATCTTCGTTTTGATGAAGCAGTAAAACAATTTGGTTTCATCAAGAACGAAGAGGAACCATGTGTTTACAAGAAGACTAGTGGGAGCAAAATTGCGTTTCTTGTACTGTATGTCGATGACATACTCCTCCTCGGTAATGACGTTCCGTTGCTTCAGTCTGTTAAGACTTGGCTCGGAAGTTGTTTTTTCATGAAAGACATGGGAGAAGCCGCGTATATTCTTGGAATCAGAATCTACAGAGATAGAATGAACAGGCTGATTGGATTGTGCCAGGACACTTATATTGATAAGGTACTGCACAGATTCAGGATGCATGATTCCAAGAAGGGCTTCATACCGATGTCTCATGGCACTAGTCTCAGCAAGAAGCAGTGTCCGGCGACACATGCTGAGCGAGAACGCATGAATAGGATTCCTTATGCTTCTGCAATAGGATCTATTATGTATGCCATGCTCTGCACTCGTCCAGATGTAGCTTACGCGTTAAGCATGACGAGTAGATACCAATCTGATCCAGGTGAAGTTCACTGGACAGCTGTCAAGAATATTCTCAAGTATTTGAGACATACTAAGGATAAATTCCTGGTGTATGGAGGAAGTGAAGAACTTGTGGTGAATGGATTCACCGAGGTGAGTTTTCAGACGGACAGAGACGATTTCCGATCACAATCTGGATATGTCTTCTGTCTAAATGGCGGTGCAGTGAGCTGGAAGAGCTCTAAGCAGAATACCGTAGCTGATTCCACGACGGAAGCTGAATATGTTGCTGCTTCAGAAGCGGCAAAGGAAGCTGTTTGGATCAAGAAGTTCATGACTGAACTTGGTGTGGTTCCTAGTATCTTGGAGCCAGTGGCTTTGTTTTGTGACAACAATGGAGCCATTGCTCAAGCAAAAGAACCCAGGTCACACCAGAAGTCCAAACACGTGGAGAGGAGATATCACCTGATTCGTGATATCGTCAATAGAGGTGATGTGAAGATCAGCCGAGTTCCGACAGACGAGAATGTCGCTGATCCTCTGACCAAGTCACTCCCAAGGCCTAAGCATGAGAGTCATACGACTGCTGTAGGCATTAGAGATCTTAAGATGTAATCTTGATTCTAGTGGGAGTTTTAGTTTTGTTTTAGTTATAATAAGACGCTCTTGTAAACATTCTTTTGGAAATGTTTAATGAAATTTGATTTCAGCATTATTTATTGTGATCTAAATAATGGTCCCAAAATAAGTTTATGACATATTATAGGTCATCAAGTTGAGGACTTGATCATGAAACCCTATAAGTTAATAAATTATGTTTTGTCCCTGGTCGAGGCTGTCAAAGTGGGACACTGACAACCGCGAGAGACTAGATTGTGAGGTGACTGTTGGCTAAGTTTCATGGAGCCAATGATATGATTATCGCAGTCAGTCACATAGATATATGTTAGTGAACATATGATCGGACATGACCCGCTAATGAGAAGTCTACAAGATAGTTATATATGTGTCATAAGAGGTTCTCATTACGACTATAGAGTATAGTCCTTAGACCTGAGTTCATCATGCTTTCTTGCATATGGATTGGTACACTTTGACTTTGTCAAACGTCGACCCGTAACTGGCGACTATAACGGCATTGTTCAAGTATATCATGAAGTGTGCGTTGAAACAGGGATGGAACAAGATGGGATTTGTCCCTCCTGTATAACGGGAGATAAATATCTCAGGGCCTATCGAAGATTGAATACTGAGAGAATGTGTGGCCGCACTCAAACGAACTGTAGTTCAGTTGTTTGTAATGCTCAGTATGAGATCAGGAGTTCGATAAACACGATGTTGGCTTAATAAGGATGACACCAATCTTGCCTTATGCCAAATCGAGATATAGAGACAAAAGGATTATAGGAATTGATGATTCCAGTACAAGTGGGAGATTGTTGGGATAGTGTCCTGAAATCACACTCGTACTCACTCCTGATGATAGTTGTGTGTCGAGATCAGACATTCGTATAATACTGGGCGGTTGCAATGTTTTGCTAGAAGCCTCTTGCAATCTGTAAGTTGTATACTTACTGCCAGTATTATATGATCCTATAGGGTCACACACCTAAGCAAACTGGAAGCTACGACATGGGAATGATCATTATGGTAATGATCATATTAATGTGTATTGGATACACATTATAATCGATATAATGGTGTTGTGTCGATCGACACAGCTTGTGTGTCGGTCGACACAGTTCGGGTTTTCGGAAAGGCTTTCCGAATTAAGACTTAATCTGGTCTGGCCCGTTAAGCATGTTTAGGTCGAATAAAACATGAGTTTTTTGACCTAAACAGAAGGCCGTCCACTTTTCTTGACAGAAAGAGTAGAAACACCATAAACAATTGATTCCCGTTGATCCGGCACTAGCATCCCGTTTCCAGCTTGTGTGCGTGTGTATCTGGTAGAGGCAAGG
Organism: Orychophragmus violaceus; assembly: GCA_030180135.1. NCBI lineage: Eukaryota > Viridiplantae > Streptophyta > Magnoliopsida > Brassicales > Brassicaceae > Orychophragmus > Orychophragmus violaceus. The sequence continues at coordinate 29,822,783 of CM058234.1, forward strand.
CATCTGCGTTGCTCCACTGATCTCGTTCACCATTCTCATTCCGCTGCCAGTTCAAAGGTAAGAACGAGGTTGGTTTAATTCAATATATCAATCTCGGACTACATTGATGATTAAGAACATTACCAATAAGTAAGCTTTTCTTTTTGTTGTCGTTACTTCTTGTGAAGTATTGCTGTGGAACATAACTTTTTCATGCTTTTATCAATATATACACCTCAAAAATGTTGTTAGTAGCGATTGAAGAAAAAAACCAAGGAACTTACATTTTTTTATTTGCCCATTGATTTTAAGGTAAAAGATTCATCAAAGATAGGAGGTTACGAATTCACTAACTGATACAATGATCAGTTGTTGATAAAACCTTTGGTTTTGCAGAACAAATGCAATGTTGGCTATGCATTCATCAACATACTCTCTCCGGATCTCATCATTCCATTTTATGAGGTCTCCATCTCTCTCCACTTTCATTCTAAAATATGTAATTTCACTTTCAGAAGATGAACTTAACATATAAATCATCCATATTTGCAGGCTTTTAACGGGAAGAAATGGGAGAAGTTCAACAGTGAGAAAGTAGTTTCATTGGCATATGGTCGGATACAAGGAAAATCTGCTCTAATAGCCCAATTTCAGAACTCAAGCTTGATGAATGAAGACATGCGTGTTTTTTGTTTGCTTCGACGATGACAATACTGAGGTAAACAACTTCGTCTCGGCATTTTATGTTGGGTGCTGTGGGAAATATCCACTAAGCTGTGTTTGGCTATATGAACATGATAATGTTTCGATTGTGGATCATTGGCTCATAAACGGAAAGCATTATGCAAAGACCAGGGAAAGACTCTAAATTTTTGTGTGATAAGAAATAGTGTGATTCTTGATACTTAATGATACAACATTGTAGTGAAGAGTGCCTCAAAAGACAAGGAGATAGTTGCAATCAAAGAGATAATGGAAATGACTTATGGGAAAGAGGAGGCAGTGAAGTGGATGGTTTATTGGAGAACCTTCTTCACGGCTGTTGCTGAGATTTTTGGATACAACAATGGAGAAGAGTGGATGGTTTCACACTTCCTGTTCAAGAAGAAATGATCATATATCTGTTCTCTTAATAATTAGTTTTTGAATTTGTGTGTGCCAAATAATAGATCATATGCTTTCCTATCAGAAAGTTGCTCATTGGATCTGTTTCAACGAGGAAATGTTGTCGAGAAACATTAAGGTATCATCATCGACTGGATTTGAATCAGCTTGCTTTGCTGGATTCATGTCACCATCGACCTCCAAAATGCGAGTGTGAAGTTTACCATCTAAATTCTCCAGTTTGAATACATGAAAACCGAAACAAACAAAGCTCATAAAGAGAAGCTTATGGAATTGATTAGGATGATCATATAAAAGATGAATAGAGGTCAAAAGAAGAGAAGTAGAGTGGTGAGTTACCGAGAGACACAGTCTCTGTACTTTTTTTACTCAGCAACACACTCTTCTTTATCCCATTGCCTTTTCACGAACTGGTTTTGCAGAGACATATACACCAACGAAATGACTTCATATACAGAGAAGAGTTATTGGTCCAAATTCTAAGGATCAAAAGACAAGATATCCTTCAAGAACTCTATTTGGGTTCCCAATGCTGCTAAACCCTTAAACACTACAACTAATCTCTCTCAACGGAGAAAGGAAACTCACTTATTGAAGCAATTGTGGTAAGCGTTTCGCAAATCGGCACAAGGAGAAGTAGAGGAGTGAGAAGAAGTTGAATCCTTTTTCTTCAACAAACCCATCTTCTAGAAAGCATTAGCCGTCATCCTCATGAGTGAATTTGTTTGGTAGTGAAGTAATCTTTAGAACCAGACTTGCTGGTACTCGGTAAACTATGACTAGATCCTATCTAACTGAACCAAGGGTTTGCTTAAGGGTTTTGCGACTAAGTGTTAGTTTTTGCTGCTAGTAATGTACTATCGAGTCTGGTCCCAGCAGTTTGTGTCAGGGATATTTACGGAGAAGAATATAACTCAAGTATGTTTTTTACTGGTGCCAGAAACTGGTGTTTGATACTGATCTAATAGACATTGCCAAACTATTC